>CBVK0100043177.1:0-29265 GCA_900067695.1 Picea abies
TCATTATTAGACAAGTGAGAAACACTATACACTGCAACTCCCCTCATCTTAAGAACTATCAACAGGAGGTGTAGAGGATGATAGAATACTTTGAAGCTTTCAATATCACTGCGATCCCCAGAGCGAAGAACATCCTCACTGACTCCTTAGCCACCACTGCTTCAAGACTCTCTCCTTTAGAAGATTACGAAGCCTCCTGACTCACTATAGAAATTCTCTACAAACCATCGGTACCTAATAATATCTCTAATTGGAAAGTCTTTGAGGGGGATGAATAGATCATAATCTTCTTGACTAATCAAGACAACTTCAAAGACCTCACTATTGATGATGAATAGTTCCAAGAGAAACTAACAGAAACCAGTCCTCGGGAGGGTCAATGCGCAGATAAACCAAAGGCTCACACAATTACAAAAGGGATAGCAAATCTAGAAAATTTGTTTGATCTAAAGGAACGTTTCAAAGGACCTAAAAACACAAAGACTGGTAGCTCTTGCCCCCTCCATGAAACTATAAATCTTGGAACCCCAGACAACCCAAATCATGTAAATATCGACAAAACGATATCTAAAGAGGAGAGGAAAGCATACCTCAAATTATTCAAACAATACCAGGATGTGTTTGCCTGGTCCTATAAAGATTTGAAAACATATGATACCTGCATCATTCAACACACCATCCCGTTGAAACCCGAAGTCAAACATTTTCAACAGAAGCTCTGAAAGTACCACCCATCCTTGGAACCCCTAATGTATCAATAATTAAGGAAGATTTTATATGCGAATATAATTTTCCAAGTTAGACATTCCGCATGGGTAGTGAACCTTGTTCCAGTAAGAAAAAAAGTCAGGAGAAATTTGATTATGCGTAGACTTTCAGAATCTCAACAAAGCTTCGGAAAAGAACAATTATCTCGTCCCGCCGATGGAGCAACTCCTATAGACCGTGTCAAGCTTGGAAATATTCTCCCTTCTAGATGGTTTCTTAGGATACAACCAAGTGTTGGTTTCATAGGAAGACCGATTAAAAACTACCTTCCGGACCAAATGGGGAACCTTTGCTTATAAACACATGCCTTTCATCTTGATTAATGTAGGAGCGACCTTTCAAAGGGAAATGGGCATGGCATTTTGGGGGCTTATTGGTAAGTGCATGGTAGTGTATTTAGATGACGTAACGATGTATTCAAAGAATATAGAGGAACACATCCAACACTTAACTCAGATTTTTGAGAGATGCCGAAAATACGGTATATCACTCAATCCTAGGAAAACTATCTTCCATGTTGAAGAAGGTAAGTTGTTAGGTCATATTATATCTCAAGCGAGAATTCGCATAGACCCTGAAAGGATTAAATCCATATCACAACTTTTGCTACCACATAACAAGAAGGCTATGCAGTCTTTTTTCGGGCAAATTAATTTTGTAAGTAAATTCACCCTCGACTTCGCCGAAATCATCAAACCCTTACAAAAAATGATTCGTAAAGATTTTGAGTTTAAGTGGGATGATGAACGGAAATATTCTTTCAAAAATATCAAGGCTGCCATATCCTGAGCCCCGGTATTGCGAAGTCCCGATTTCAATAGAGACTTTAACCTTTATACTTTCTCCTTTGACCAATCACTAGCTGCGGTTTTAACTCAGAAGGACGACGACAACAATGAAGCCCCAATGTCATTCATGAGAACCAACCTTCAAGGAGTTGAGCTCAATTACCCTACCATAGAAAATCACGCCTATGTGGTTTATAAAGTAGTAAATCATTTTAGGTCGTACATCCTCAAGAATCACACTAAGGTGATTGTGCCACACCCCGCAGTCCAATCCTTGTTTACCCAACAAGAAATGGGAGAAAGAAGAGGGAACTAGATGGCGGTAGTCCATGAATTTGATCTAGATATAAAGACTTCCAAGTTAGTAAATGGACAAGGTTTGTGGAAACTCACAGCTCAAGCTCAAGATCAGGAAAACCAAGATCCAGCGTGGGATAATGAAATAACACTGTGGTGTGGTGAAGCAACATACATTTTGTCGAGACCAGACTCCTGGTACAAGGATTTGTCTCATATATTACATTACAGGACTTGTCTCAAAAAACTCAACCCCAGAGAAAGGAGATCCCTCCGATTAAAATATGCACAATATCGCCTCATAAAATCAGTACTCTTCCATTTCAACTATGACGAGGTATTATTGAGATGTCTCAAACGTGAGGATGCTGATAAAGTGCTAAAAGAACTGCACGATGGCCCCGATGGGGGACATTTTGTAGGAAACACCACCGCTCATAAGTTTCTAAGAGTCGGCTATTATTGGCCCACTTTGTTCAAAGATGCTCATCCTTACACTAGGAATTGTAAGAGTTGTCAAATAAGTGTTGGCAAGGAGAAAAGGGAAGCAATCCCACTTCAGCCTGTAACCGTCTCTAGACTGTTTGAGCAGTGGGGGTTGGAAACCATAGGAGAATTCATTCAAATTCTTTGAAATTGCACAAGTATATTCTTAATTCCACCGAATATTTCACAAAGTGGGCAAAAGCCATCCCTCTAACCCATGTAAATGAGAAAATAGTCATCCAATTTATAGAACAACAACTAATTACAAGGTTTGGTGTTCCTTCCATTCTGGTCTTTGATAATGCAGCCTACTTCTCCTCTACCCTATTGAAAAAGTTTGCTCTGGAAAAAGGAATCATAATAGAGAACTCTGCAAATTATTACCCTCAGGGAAATAGTGTGGCAGAGTCAACCAATAAGAATCTGGTGAGGATACTTGATCCGGATTATTTTCGGCACGAAATGAGAGCGGAGATATAATAAAGAAATGCATAGAGATATTGCAGATATTCAATAATATAACATAAATTTATTATAGATGCAACCATAAAAACAGATATATAGTAATACACGATTTATATTAATCAAAGAAATGTATAGAGACTGTAAAAATACAGAGTGAGACTCACTAGAATGGTGGTAGCTTATCTCTGAGAAGAGATGTGACGGCTACTCACATTCGCAAGAAGATTATTACAATGAGGATCTGAAGGCACTTTTGCAATAAATGTGAATGCCAAAAGTCCTAGACATCCAAAAACCTAAACCTAGGAGATGAAGCGCCAAAAGTCAAGTGGGCCTAGTTTGGGTAAGTTAGTATATCAACTTCCCGAGGTCGTAACTTTTGCATACAATCTCCGTTTTAGGCGTATGATAGCTCGTTGGAAAGGTATCATAGAGGAGATTAATTTCAGGGCTCAATCATGCCTTCGACTATCATTGAGAACCTCTATCTCAACAAACCTTCATTTAGGCCCTAAAAATGGCCCCGGAAGTTAAAACCTGCTAAAAATAGTAAATTTCCAAAATTGTCAGAAAGCTGTTTTGAGCCAGTTGGAAAAGGTGGGTGGACACCAATATCCACCTAGATCAATCCTCCCTCCTTAGGAATCAATGGTCTCCATTGCATTGAGTTCCCGGGGGAGAAGGAAAAACGTTTGTTGAATCTGCATCTTGGTGAGCTGCTTGTCTTGCTGGAGATGTTGCGTTGCTTAGTTTGTGGAAGTCTATCACGAACCTGTTGTGGTTGAGGCTATTCAACAAGTATATATACATGAGAGGATGATGTGTAGAAGGAATCTTTGCACTTTACTGCAACCTTGTCGACCTACTTCTGTTGGATAGAAGGTGCTTGGGGCAAGGCTATAGTGGTTGCTGTGTCCTTTTGTTCTCCTTTTGAGAAGATTGTGAAGAAGATGAATTTTCCAGTATGATATACTACCTTGAGACACTTATATACTACCTCTAGTATTCTATATAGATGACCCCCCAAAGTAACAATGACACTACGGGGTCACGACTCATAAACATCATGGCGTCTCCACATATATGGTTGGCCCAAGAGCACATCACAGACATACAGTGGGGAAACATCACATAATACTTCATCCTTGAAGGGTTAGATGTCGTATGGTAATCAAAACTATTGGCTAACACAAATATCTTGTCCTTGGCGAAGCCACCCAATGTTGTATGGCTGTTCTTTGATGTTGTATGGTTGTTCTTTGATGACAATCCCAATTGTTTGATGACCTCTGCTGAGATGAGGTTCTTTTGGCTTCCACTATCAACAATAAAATGCAGTGGGGTCCCCTTCACCCACATCTGTGAATGAAAAAGGCACTCCCCCTCTTCAGGATCTATTGGTTCTTCTAGTTGAATTGTTGCGGTAGCGATAATAGCAGTGGGGTCCACGTTAATGATATGTCCTTTACCATTGTTTTCAGAATCACATTCTGAATCAGGGTTTAGGTCTTTGTCTTTGATCTCAGCCACTAATGACTGTTTTGAGCGACATTCATTGGTGTTGTGTCAGGGGATTTTGTGGAACTCGTACCATTTTTCGATGTCCTTCTTTGTCTTCCCGTGACCCTTCTTTTCCTGTGTCTTGGACTGGTTTTTGGGAAACTGTTTGTTAGGGTTGTCTTTGTCATACTTTGGTTGTTGTGGATTTGTAGACCTGAACTCTCGTTTATTCTGGTGCTTAAATTTCTGGTCAATTTTAACAGCATATCGATAAGCAACACCGAGTGATGAGATGTCCAAAAAATCCATTTCAGTTTGGATGTATCTGTGTAGAGCCCCACGGTATTTCAGAACCAAATGTCACTCGGAGTCTTTGATACCCAACTTGGTGCGCAAAGTATGGAAGGTATTGGTGAAATCTAGAACTACTTGGCCCCTCTCTTTCCACAGTGTGGTCCATCTCATGTACTGGTCCTCATAGTTGCCAACAGGGTAATATTGTTCCTTTACCGCATCCACAAAAAAATCCCAAGTGGGATCGACCCCATATATTCCAAACTCCTCTATGGAACTTTGCTCCCAATAAGTTTCCCACCAATGTTTGACATGAGGGAGAGCTTTAAGGAGTGCGAAGGTGATCTTTTCTTTTTCAAAAAAATTGTGAACAGAGAAATAACCTTCTAGCAGAGTTAACCATTTTTCTAGGGCTTTTGCATCTATCTGTCCTTCAAATACAAGAATATCAAAGTTAACTTATACCTTGAAAGGTGAGGTGCCTCCAAAGTGGCCGCTTTATGAAGATGCACCTGATGCTATCGGTAGGCGTTGAAGGATGTGGGCAAAATTCTCCATCATTTCATCCCTCTGTCACGTGAGAGCTTGCTCAAGCAACAGATTGATAGGATCGTCTGCTCCATTGTTTTTCTTTTCTTTTTCCATTGATGGTTTCTTGGGTGTGTGAGAGAGATTCTCTTCAAGAGAGACAAGCTCAAGATCCAAATTTCTATACTCAAACCTCGTCGGGGACATGCACTGAAAAAAATGATCAAGAGCAACCTGCTCGGATACCATTGATCCATATTATTTTTGGCACAAAATGAGAGTGGATATATAATAAAGAAATGCACAGAAATATTGAAGATATTCAATAATATAACATAAATGTATCAGAGATGAAACCATAAACACAGATATAGAGTAATACACGATTTCCATTAATCAAAGAAATGTACAGAGACTGTAAAAATACAGAGTGAAAGACTCGCTAAAATGGTGGCAGCTTATCTCTGAGAAGAGATGTGACAACTACTCTTATTTGCAAGAATATGATTACAATGAGGCTCTGGAGGCCCTTTTACAATAAACGTGAATGCCAAAATTCCTAGACATCCAAAAACCTAACCCTAGGAGATGAAGTGCCAAAAGTCATGTGGGCCCAGTTTGGGTAAGTTAGTACATCAACTTCTCGGGGTCGTAACTTTTGCATACGATCTCCATTTTAGGCGTATGATAGCTCGTTGGAAAGGTATCATCAAGGAGATTAATTTTGGGGGATCAATCATGCATTTGGTTATCATTGAGAACCTTGATCTTGAAAAACCTTCATTTAGGCCCTCAAAATGGCCCCGGAAGCTAAAACCTGCTAAAAATAGTAAATTGCCAAAATACCTGCTAAAAATAGTAAATTGCCAAAATTGTCAGAAAGTTGTTTTGATCCAGTTGGAAAAGGTGGGTGGCCACTGATATCTACCTGGATCAATAATAAATAATATGGTTGTGTACAACCATATAAATTGGCATAACCAACTCCATAATTCCCTGTGGGCTGACAGGTTCACACCCAAAGAGGCTATAGGGAATTCCCCGTACTTCCTGGTCTACGGAAAAGAAGCCATTCTCCCAAATGGGATTTATCTTCCATCTCTCCAATTGGCCCAATATTCTAACAACGATAAATCCTCGACCATGCACCAAAGAATCAACACTCTACTCATGCTGGAGGAAGAGAGGGAAAAGGCTAAGTCTAATTTTTTATCCCATCAGCAGATAGTGAAAAGATGGTTTGATAAGGACAAGGCTAAAGAAAAGAATTTTGAAGTAGGAGACTTAGTTCTAAAGTGGGATAAGGTAAATGAACCCAAAGGGAAGCATTCCAAGTTTTAGAGCCTATGGCTTGGGCATTTTCAGGTGGTTGAGAAGATCGGGGTAGGTACTTATCGTTTGCAAAATA
Source organism: Picea abies (assembly GCA_900067695.1). Taxonomy (NCBI): domain Eukaryota; kingdom Viridiplantae; phylum Streptophyta; class Pinopsida; order Pinales; family Pinaceae; genus Picea; species Picea abies. The sequence continues at coordinate 6,535 of CBVK0100043177.1, forward strand.
TGAGAGCGGAACCTGACACCCTCCCGATAAATGACCAAGCCCTAAAGAAATACTTCCAATAATAACAACATTAAACTTTTATAGGCTAGAAAGGGCTAGGTATTTGGTTGAGTGAACGACTATGGCTCGAGTACAGTTTCCTATGGCCCGATCACCTCAAATGACCCTTGCTGGTCAAGTCTTTGCCTTCACAGTGGTGGGGGTGTCTCCAATTCAACCGATGACAGGCCTTGAAGCCTTCACGACTGACATAGCTCTCGATATTCTACTTTGTGAGAATATCAACGAAACACTAGGGGTTTTACTAATTTTGAAAACCAACACACACTAGAAATAATTCCTATGAGATAAATTAATCAAACCACTAGCTAGTTGGAAGAATAGTTACACCTGCCAACACTAGAGAAACTTACCGGTGCAAGTGCAACTCAAATACGGAAGAACCTGTTGAGTGCTCAACACACCCTAAAAGTTCTATGACCACTTCCTTTTATTTCCAGTTGGCATGATTAAAAGAAGGACCGGAGATATATGTTTTATGGGACAAAGATTCTGCATTCACCCAGTGAATCGCCATTTGTTGAGTGCTCAACACACCCTAAAAGTTCTATGACCACTTCCTTTTGGGTACCACCTTGTCTTCTACCTTTGATTGTTTTCACCGTGGTTTGAGCCTGATAACCTTCTTATTTGATATGTTTCATATCCAAGTTTCTCTTGAGCATATTAAGAACCATCTTGAGAAACACGACAACTGATCAAGGAACCAATGACCCTGATTTTTCCCGGCTTTCTTGAAAAGTTTGGCATTGGTGAAAGATTAAGGTAGTGAAGATTGTATGGGAAGTCAAAGAAGACGAGTGACAAAATTCTTCGATGTTGGCCGATAAGAGTATCTCTTTTACAGATATAGTCTCCGAAAAGATTTTTCCGAATGCCAGTCCTTTCGGCTTCGACAGAGAAGTGCAATCATAAGCGTCGCACAAAAGAGGAGTTCCACCACCAACCGCTGAAGCCCGAAACATCATCAGTGTCAGGAGTTTTATCAAGAAATTAGCAATGTTGATAAACAATCTAAAATAGTATTCGATCCCCAATCTTTATGAAGGTGATACGTGACATGACGTTTAACCCCTAGCTGTGTTAAGTACCCTGCATTCAAATATTTAGTTAATTCATAGATCACACATTAGTTACTAGCTCGTGCGTGAATCAAAAGGGAACCGTTAAACTCAATGATACAATGCATCTCCATCCGCGCCTCCATCGTTGACCAGTTAATTCTCAGTGGCAGAAATCCGATAGCATTATATTTTGAAATCTGCATTTATCACCTGTATTAACTAATTGATATGACTGGTAATATCTCCCAGTTATATTATTTTGAGTCCTTTTGTGTGATCCCACTCTACGAAGCAAGGAATTCAAAACCAATAGGAGAACAAAGCCACCAGTCCAGAGGAAGCATCCGAAGTCCAGTGAGTATTAAACAATTTTCTTAGCAAGCATTACAGGTATGGGTTCGCTTATGGATTTACATTTCATTTGTATATGTCCTCACCCGATGTTGCTCTGTATATTTGTTTAAAGAGTGGTCTTGATTGCAGGCACAATGCCTCCAAAGAAGCCCTCCACAAGGAAATCACCATGGGCACCAAAGCTACAAGAATCATAAATAGGAGATAACTCCTCCCCAGTGGTTGCAAGACAATTAGAGTTTGCTCCTAAGATGGTGTCCATCATCAAGGCGATCACCAAGGAGCCCTTTGTCCAGCCCCCAACTTTCGGGGATACAGAGGCAAGTGTCATAGCAAAGATGACGTTTCATCACTGGGAATAAGTATTCAAGAAGATCAAGAGAGAAGAGCCCCTCTATTATACTCCACATAGCGACCCTGATACAAGGAAGCTTGATGATGAGGTCCTCCCAAACATTCACAAGGCTTATCTGTGCATGGTGGCAAGATGGTCTCCAGTTTTCCCTTGCGTCGAGCTCTTAAAGTGGCTCATTGATCACACCAATGCACATAAATGTTCGATTAGTGATGACAATGGTGAATGTGTTGGGGTTTTCTTGCCATCAGAAGTTCATAAATACTACAAACTCAATGAGTTCGAAGAATATTTGAGCACTGATTTCGTGGTGATTTTCTATGCCTCTCACGACACTAGCAAAATCTTGGCATCCTGGTGGAGGGAAGACAAGAAATTCATAAACCGGACTTTTGGCTGGTACCCGACGGTCAATATCAGAGAACCATACGCCTATGTCATGGCCCATCTCTGCATATTATATGGGGAGAAATACTACTCCCATTTTTCGGAAGCTTGGATGCCTCTGGCTTTTACAGTCATTGTTTTGGGTATCAGTTTCAATTGGAGTGCTATCATTTCCAAATGGTTGAGGACATGCATAAAACAAGCTCAGGCACCAAAGGAAGGATATACTCTTGCCTTCTACATGGCTTCGTATCCACTGGACGTCATTTTTTCTAGGAACACTTTTGCTGGGATGAACTTGAATTGGCACCCTTCGGAGCTCGTAGTCCATGTGTACTACAACATCTTGTGGGAAAATAGGTACAAGAAATCCTATGTTATTATCTGTGATCATTTTATTGCGCCAATTTACTTCTAACTCTTTAAGAGAGAATGCCCTAGATTATCAGACAAAGAAAAGAAGGTCATAGTCAAAATAGGTCACTGGTATTTAGACGAACAAGAAAACTACATTAGGGTTTTCGGTGCCACAGGGGCACCACATTTATTACCCCTTTATGTTCCCGATCGACTAGTATTAGGAGAAATCTGCTATCAAACCATCATACAAGGATACAATGCAACTTTAGTGAAATACAAGGAGAGGGATTTCATACAATATGGATTCCATATCGGCTTCTGCATGGTCAAAAACACCACACATGCTAAACAAGTTGGGTTGGGTCAATTGGAATTTTGGTTCCAAACTAGCCTATTTCGCAAACACGATCTCAAGGGATTGGTCCTACAACACACATCATAGGTATCATCATGTTGGCCTTATGCCCACAATAAGTTTGAGGATGAAATATTCATCGAGAACGCTCAAGACTGGGATATGGTGGCAACCAGTAAGGCCAATCCTAGAGGAGCCAAGTTTAGAGCTTTGAGCTATGAAGAGCAGGCCACGCTATTGGATCAAGCAATTTAAAGAGTTGGCCAACACCTTGAAGTAGTAGTAGCATATGAATTGGAGGAAGAAACAAATAACCCCCAAGAAGACATTGAGGTCACATAGACTCATCAGGGATCCCCGGTACAAATCAGAGTTTTCCCCGAAGATCAAACAACTCAAGAAAGTGTCACACTTTTATACTAGTAGTCTCAGCTACTAATGAAACGGATGCAGGATAACCCACATCTTTCCATAAGTCCTAGAATTTCAGTTACCATCTAGAGAGTTCTGACAAAACATAGCAATCCTGGTCTCACAGCCACCAATGGTACCAATGGGTCAGGTAATCCTGAGTCCATGATATCTCCAATTGATCTCTCGGGAGAAGGAACAACTCAACCAGAGACATGCTGAGTGTCGATAGAGACACAAGCGCCCAACCCCTTGGGCACGCTAATACATATATACAATGATGGCAAGAGCGCAAAGCATTCTCATGGCACCCTGGTGCACATCCAAGAAGAAGAAGGTCTCGAAAAGACCTTTTCCCCAAGTCCCTAAAAGGTCTCTTCTATTGGGCCCAGTGTTTAGGACTAGTGAATCCCACAAAAGGAAGCTAAAGCTCAAGGTAATCTCCACACAGGAAAGTTTGATGAACCAGAAATAGATGTAGGCCCAAGTGACGAGCCTCCGCAGAAGGACATCGATAGTTCCATGATCGATGAGCAAGTAAGTGAAAAGTCCATACAAGACACCTCTATCCTACCCAATACTCAAATCCCCGGTGAGAAACAAGTGGAAGTGCGATCTACAAGGAGGAACAAATAAGTTCGATAGCCCACTCTCGAAAAAATTTACACTGCGGGAATCTTGGGAAACAATCTCACATGGGGTGATCAGCAGATACCAGACCCGGTAGATGAGGTCGCAGACATCTATGCGATATCCTATGATCAAAAAAGAAAGGATATCGTTCAGAGGAATGCAAATAAGAGAAGAATCACCATGGATCAATCCATCATAGGCATCACTAAGGAGAAATTAATCGATACAGAAGATGCATGTACATTTGAGCTGATTGGTGTAGGAAAATCCCTCTTAGAGGCCACTTAGGAAAGAACCAAGAGAGATGAAAAGGAACTTGTCACCGCCCAAAAGGAACTCGAACACTTGCACCATCTTATCGATTACTATAAGGGTGCTACACAGACAAATGTGTATTTAAAATATGAGTTCGGTAAAGTTTACGATGAGTTCAAGAAGGAAAGACAACTGTTAATCTCAAATATAGATGAATTCCAAGAAGACACTCTCATGGAACTCGCGACATGTAAGGAAATGGAGCGATAGTATGAGAAGGCACATCAGGTAGTGGAGAGGCTCGAGTTTATTGAGGCAATCCAGAAAGGCTGAGAAAAGGAAGACCATGACATTCGTCTAGTAAGTAAAAGCAATTTCAATCACATGAAATGATCGGCTGAATACCGGGCCAAAATGGCTCGAATCCAACACGAAGAAATCCAAGAACAATGGGACAGAAGTCAAAAGAACTGGGATAAAATCAATAAAATAATGAAATACACCAGACTCCCTGAGTATGGTACCTTCGATATGTTTATCAACCTAAATGAAATAATCAAGCTGTGCGTCGAACAGGATGCATCATGGGCTGAAGAATATGCAAAGGTCACCGATGCAAAGCCTGGGAAAACACAACAGTTCGCAGGACATCCAATCAAATCCAGAGCCATACTTCAAAGGTTGAACTTCAGCCTCACAAAATATCGGGCACATGTAACAAACATCAAGGGAATCTATGCGGCTCCAATGGAACACCACAGGTTTCCATGGGCCAACACCTATGAAGAACTCTTTATCAAATGGTCTGATTATGAAAGAGTTCACCCTTTTCAAGAAACAACTCATATGGACTATTGAAAGATGCCACATGGCAATTCTTGATTATCTCAAATTGTATTTTACCATTAATTACTGTTAAGACTTTATATTATAAATAGGAACATCGACCGATGGTTAAAGGGTCAATGGTTGTTGTAAGAACTCTTTTTCTTTTGGTTGTTGATATTTATTTTGAGACTACTATGAATTAAGAAGTCCCTCTGGACTAGAGATGAACTATTTTCATCAGATATATGTGATTGGATTTGGAGAAGATTTACTTCCTTTCCTGTTCTATGAATGTTGCAGTAAATGAGTAAGAGAAATTAATCATGTTGTCAAGTTATCTGGTGCAATGTTTTAATGTTCCTTGATTTAAATGATGAAAGTAAATCATTGTGCTTCTATGTGATGAATGTCTTGGTAGATGAATTATTTTTCTTACCGTGACATTGATTACAATTGTATTTCTTTCTCTATGCTAAGTAGTTTACCTCAACTATGTGATGAATGTATTGGTAGATGAATTATTTTTCTTACCCTGATCTTGATCATATATGCATTTTCTTTCTGTTAAGTAGCTTTCTCAGACAACATTTGGATGCTTTTTTGGTTAAAGTATTATTACAAATCCCTTTGGCATAGGATCGGTGCCTACATGTTCGAGTAGTGGGTTATCCCAAGATCGACCCCTTCCCAATAGTTAAAAATCTTGTTCTATCTTAGTCAAGTTTTTTTATACTGACTTGCACCTCTTGTACCTACCCCACCTAAGAGAAATTAGTAAAAAAACTGTCTTAACCGAAGGAAGAGCACTCACCAGAAAATACAAAAACGCTCATCAATAATTTTGCCGGATTGTAAGATTTGGAGAACCATTCCACTCCAAACACTGCAGAGTCTAATTGGACCTCGGTGGCGTGTTTGGTTCCTGTTGTTGAATCAGGGATTTAATCCCCATCAACAAATTGATACTTCTTACTAAGGCACATCTTGTATTTCTTGGCATATGGCTAAGATTTTTTATTGTACATGATTGAGATCTTGTATTTATTGATGTATTGAGAAATTTAATATCAGAAAGGGGTTGATGACTAAGATCACACGAGGGATATTATACTTGTTCATGATTACACATACCTATATGTCACATGACTAGAGAGAGACATACTTGCCTTTAGTAGAGGTTATGTATGAGGATGCATGCATAGAGTACAGTTACAGTCTGGATATAGTGACATGTTACAGATCTATGTGAAATAAGTTATAGAGGGTCAAAAGTTTTCAAGTGAAAGGAAACCCTAGTTTTAGAAGGCATACACATAATTCATTATAGATAGGGCACATACATATGTGGGCTGCATCACTATAGGTTGCGTATCTATTGTAATTTTATAGATACATGTTCTGTTCAGGTACGGTTTGATTACAAGGCAGTTGTACAGATTAGATACAGGGTAGTGGTACATATTGATACAATTGTATAGCAATATATCTCACAGTGATAGGTTGATAGTGGTTCCATCATTCTAATTCTACTTTAGGGAATTTTCATGGGGAAAGGATAGGTGGTTGTAGCCGGGGAACATATGGGGTTGTAGCCTCCTTTTGGTTGTAGCCAAAGAATTGGGGAGTTGGAGCTTCCCTCAGGTTGTAGCCTGAGAAACCAAGGGGTTGGAGCCTCCTTCCAGTTGTAGCTAGAAAACAAAGGAAGTTGATGCTTCCAATGAATGTAATTCTTCAAGAAATATAAGAAAAATCATTCATTGGTTTTCTCCCAATTTGGGTTTCCACGTAAAACACTTGTGTACTGTGTATGTGTGTGATTGTTTATTTCTTATTTCTCATTATTGGATAATAATTCTACATTGATGTAACATTTGAAGAAAAAGGATTATAATTATGCTATTACTGATTCACCCCTCCCTCTTAGTAATCCAACAACTACGTGCATCTTCCTGAGAAGAATGAATACAATGAGGCTACAGGGGAATTTTTAACATTACTCATGAATTCCAAAACCCTAGACATCCAAAAACCTAACCCTAGGAGATGAAACACGAAAATTTATGTGAGCCCTTATGGGTAAGTTGGTAACTCAACTTCTCGGGGTCATAGCTTTGCATACGAACTCCATTTTAGGCACGTGATAGCCTGTTGGAAAGGTATTTTCGAGAACTTCACATTACATCATCAAACTCAAAATTTGTCTACAATTTGACTATGGCGAGCCAAAAAAACATTGGTTAGGGCCCCAAAATGACCCTTGAAGTAGAAAAAGATGTGTTGACATGAAAACATACAAAATAATCCAGTTGGATTATGTGGGAGGCCACCAATATCCACCTGGAATATGTGTAGGGCTTCAAACAAGCCCACAAGGTAGAACACACAATTACAAATAAGTACAAATGAACGTGTTGAACTAAAAATTGTCAAGAGGAGCCCGTTGGAATAGGTGGGTGGCCACCAATATCCACCAAGATCATCTCTCCCCCCTTAGGAAGCAATGGTATCCATTGCATTGAGTTTCACCATTAGGTGAGGAAACTTCTGCTGAATTTGGCCTCAGGTGAGCCACTTTCCTTGGTGTAGGATCTACCCTTCCTTGAAAACCCGATAAAGTTGGATCCTCTGCTGGCGAGTGCCCTTGACTTGTGTGTCCACTATATGATCAGTGGATTCTTGTTCCATGTAGTTAGGGTTGAGATCTGTTGGTGTTAGCTATTCTGTGATCTCTAAGGTGTCCAATAATGGTGGAAAATATGGCCGAAGAAGGTACACATTGAACACTGGGCGTAGGCCAAGGAAGGGTCGAGTGTTGAGCTCAAAAGAATTTCTATCCACATCCTTGGTGATAGTGTAAGGCCCATAGAAAAGTGTTTGGGGCTTCCGATGGGGCCCTATAAGATGCTCTTTTTGTAAATGTAAATAGACCTTGTCTCCGACCTGAAACTGGTGTGGTACCCTGTGTTGATCATGGCGTTGCTTGTATTTAGCATTGGATTTCTGCAAAATTTCATGGACTTGTTGGAGGATGTGCTGAATCTGCTCAATGAAACTGGTGGATTTTTCAGTCTTAGAATAAACATGGGAAGAATCTATCTATGTGGTTGCAAGAGGTAGTGCAACATCAATGGGACCCAAGGGTTGGAATCCCAACCCCACCTAAAATGGGATATGACCAGTGGAGCTATGGAGATCCCTGTTGTAACTATGATGATCATAGGGGAGACTCTCATCCCATGTACATGGATGCTTAGAGTTGTACATGTGTAATATGTGCATAATCATCTGATTGATGACCTCTGTTTGGTCGTCTATTTGGGGGTGGAAAGGAGTGGATTTAGTGAGCTTGGTGTCCAACAATGACCAGAGATTCGACCAAACTATGCTGAGGAACCTCCTATCCCGGTCGGAGATGAAGGTCTGTGGTATCCAAAAATGGACCTACACAAATTTGAAGATGAGTTTGGCAGTATCTTCCACTGTGATGTTCTTATTGCAGGTTGTGAGGATGGCCATCTTCGAAAACCGGTCAACGACCAAAAATACACAATCATTTCCTTGCTTGTTGGATGAAAGGACAGACATGTAATCCATCAATATGGATTCCCAAGGCTTCTAGGGAGTAGGAAGAGGGGTCTATAAACCTTGATTCTTGATGTATGGCTTGGAAATGGCACATGAAGTGAAATATCTGATATACTTGCCGACGTCTTGTCAAAGTTTTGGCCAATAAAATGTTTTTGTAGAATGACCACAGTTTTTTCCACACCAAAATGTCCCACCATCCGACTGTAGTGATCTTCCCAAATCATCTTTGCACACTTTCTTGAAAGAACACAAAGATGGACTAGATGGAATAACAATCCATCCTGAATTTGAAAATTGGTGACATTCACGCCTGTACCCAAGAGATGATATGTGTTGGCGAAGTCCAGATCTTGCTGATAAAGTTGGGGCTAATCAGATGCCTCATGTCCACATGAATGGAGCACAATAGTGAGTGTAGCCACGGGAGGTTGAATGAGGCAGCCAACAACATGATTTGTGCTCCATGTATTATACTTGATGTTAATATGGATCTGCTATAGGTAGGTGGACCACTTCTGATGGAAATCATTTTGCAACTTCCCATGTGTCTGTATGACATAAAGAGGCTTGTGATTAGTGTGGATGATCACCTCCTTTCCCAGAATGTAATGTTTCCATTGATGACAGGCTTGTACAATGGAATACATTTCCTTGTCATAGGTGGGGTATTCTCAGACAATATCCAAGAGTGTCTCAGTATGGTATGCTACCAGATCACCGTGATGAGTGAGAACTACGCCTACAACATAGTTAGATGCATCAGTCTCAATCTCAAATAGATTTTGCAGATCGAGAAAGGAGAGTACTAGAGCTGAGCACAAGCGATGCTTTAGATCATCAAATGATCATTGTTGTTCTTTCACCCACACAAGAATTTCCCTACCACCTCCCTTGGTCACTTGGCTGAGGGCCCATGCAATATGGGAGAATCCCAACATGAACTGTCGATAGAAGTTGGCCAGTCCCAAGAAGCTTCGAAGCTCGGTTAGTGTGGTCGGGGCTGGCCAGTCACGGATGACTTGCATATTAGTTGGATCAACATGTACCCCATTCTCATCAACAATGTATCCCAAGTATTGGACCCTTTTCATTCCAAAGGATCATTTTTCCAAGTTGACATATAGCTTTTTCTTCCGCAGAGTGCTCAAAACCTACTGAATATGTTGCATGTGCTCCTCCTAAGTTCTACTGAAGATGAGGATGTCATCCAAATATACCACCACAAAAGAGTTGGTGAAGGGGATCAATACATCATCCATCAACCTCATGAAAGTGGTTAGTTCATTTGTTAATCCAAAGGGCATGACCAACCATTTGAAGAGACCTTCTTTAGATTTAAAAGTTGTCTTCCATACATCAGTTGGTTCAATGGGAACCTGGTGGTAGCCATAATTTAGGTCAATCTTGATGAAGAACTTTTCCCCCTTGAGTTTTTCAGGAAGGTCATCAATCTTGGGAATTGGGTACCAGTTCCTGACTGTGATTTTTTTTAATGATCTATAATCAATGCAGAGCCACAAGGTCCCATCCTTCTTCTGCACTAGTACAATCAGGGTTCTGCAAGGGAAGGAGATGATGTGACCCTTTTGAAGAATCTCTTGGATCTGATGCTTGATTTTTTTAAGGACCTAACCCCTCACGTAGGTAGAATAATATATTTCGATGTAATAAAGGTCAATATTAATAAGGCATAGAAATAAGGAAGAATAAGTCCAATGTAAGAAGACCTAATAGATGCTTCCACTTCTAGAAGGATCTTCGTCTAGATGATTCTTTTGATAAACATATTTAGTATAAATAGGAGTTGAGGGTATGAGAAATTTTGTCTTGGATATTATTGTAATAGAGCTCTTCTCGATTGGAGGTTTCCCCCTCAAAGAGGCAAGTGAACATTGCTCTCAGTAATCAAAGTTCTCTTCCTAGTGTTATTCTGGTATCATTTTGGTATTATTGTGGTGTTGTTCTGGTTATATTGTTGTTCATTTGCCATTTCTAGAATTTTATTTCTATTTTGCATACTTTTTATATATGGAATATTACAAGTGGTATCATAACACTTTCCTCGATAGAAAATTGTGGGTTAATTTTTTTCAGGGTAGAGACATATTCCGACTTCTTTAAGCTACATAGATCTATCGTTAAGCGCATAAAAACATGGTCAAGGATTCATACATGTAGGAAATACAAGTGGTACTTAAGCATACATCTATTGGCCACCCTTGTAACCCCTGTTGGTACCCCTTCGAGTGGTAGCGCATCAGAAAACACCTGTATATAGATCGGCCTAGATTTCCTGAAGCTCTCTTTAGATAAACTGATCGGTCACTTGACTGCTATAGTGCCACTAAGAACAACACTCAGGAATATACTGTCTAGTATCTAGGTAGTCAGGTAGTATGGCTAAGGGAACAATATAACCTCCTTAGTTGGTGCCCTGAGATATTGGGCCGAGTACTACTATTGGACCCTGCACGTATATCAAAGAGCTATAGCACAGGGCAAACCCTTGTCTATAGAACCCTTGAATACTTAACCTTTGGGGAAGGAAACAAAAAACAACACATACAATATCTATTGCTGCGCAACTGTGTCTCCTGAATTCGATTTCCTAAATCACTACACATTTTTTCCTGATTAATAATTTGGGCATCTCATCATTGCAGTATTCTTAATATCAGAGTATAGCTTCGCAGGTGTAAAAAAAAAAGAAAAAAAAAAGTCTAGATTTTGTTGCACCATTATTTCAGACCTATTCCATTGGATTTCTCTCTTTTCCCTTATCACATTCATACCTATTATTTTTCAGCAAAATTGTTGATCCCACCCACTCCTTTTCGGTTTCGTCATCATCATGGCCCATACCTACAACCAAGACTTGGAAGCTCGCTTCAATACCTTGCAATCTAATTTCATAGAGACCCAACAATAAGTGAGACAGATCATTACCAATATTTCCACCATCAATAAAAACATGCATTCCTCCATCGCCGCCTCAATCGAGGAACTCAAACAAGACCTCAAACAAGACATTACTACCCAACTTGAATTTGTCGCTACAATGATTTGCACCAAGCTGCATATCCATGCAGATCCTCCCTTATCTGACCCACCTTTGCATACCGAAGCTGAAAATTCCTCTCATTCCCATAATTTTTAGCCCCATCACTTTCAGCGTGACCTACGCCTTCCATGTATGGATGTGACCAAATTTGATGGCTCAGATCCCACTCGCTGGGTAACTCAAATGGAACATTATTTCTCTTTGTATGACATTACAGACGAGTTGGCCAAACTCTGATATGGTGTTCTCCATCTAGATAAAGAACGGTGGCAATGGTGGAAATGGAGAAAAACTGCCTACTAAGGGTATGTTGCTTGGACACACTTTGTGGCAGAGGTTTATGAATGCTTTGATACTGACACCAACCATTTAGGCCGTTTGACAAATTTGAAACAATCTGGCATAGTGGAAGACTTTATAGCTGCTTTTGAGAGACTGTATTTTCATACAGAGGGCATGTCTGATGCTTTTTTCTGAGAATGTTTTATCAGTGGCCTCAAGGATGAGATTTATGCCCATGTCCTGATGGCTTAGCCTCAGAGTTTGGTGGAAGATACTAAAAGAGATAAGGAAGAAAAATAGGTTGTCTCTTCTCAAAACTGGAAACCCTCCTTTATTCCTCGCTCTAAACTAGTAAATCCCACTCCTCCTTCTACTCCACTAAAGATTCAAAAATAGACCAAGGATGAAATGGATGAATGCCAACTCAAAGGCCTTTTTTATAATTGTGATGAAAAATATTTTCCGAGACACAAGTGTAAGGAACAAAATATTTTTATGGCCATCTTGGAGGATGTTTCAGAAGAGGATGTTGAAGCTCCACATGTGTCTGAGTCACCTGAACCCACAGACATAACCCCTCCCTTAGACCCTCCCAAAGTAGAATGGGTCATTTCCCTAAATGCTCTCACTAGCTTCTCTGCTCCCCAAACCCTCAAGATAATTGGTTACATCAAGCATACGAAGGTCATCATTCTTGTTGATAATGGAAGCACCCATAATTTTATTCATCACCGCATTTCCCAAGAAACTAATTGTTATATTCATGTAGTCAATAATTTCCAAATCATGATTTCCAATGGCGGGTCCATGAAATGTGGAGGGCATTGTGAAAATGTGCGTCTCCAAATTGGTGACTACCACCTGAAATCTCATATGTTTGCTATCAACATGGGTGATTGTGACATTGAGTTGGGTGAAGACTAGCTAAGGAATCTAGGTCCCATTCTCATGGATTTTAAGGAATTAAGCATGCAATTCGATTAGGAGGTCCACCAATATAATTTCAAAGGCATCACCGCTGGTTACCCTGAGATCATTAGTTCCCATCGCATGGAAAATCTACTCAAAAAAGGTCATTCTTTCATTACAACTGAGACACCCTCAATGCTGCACGAGAAACTAAGACACCCTCTATGTCGTAGGACATCCAATCCATCCTCTCTAAACATCAAGTGGTTTTTTCCACTCCCCATGGACTCCCTCCTTCCCTTGGTGTTCATGATCATTCCATCCCCCTTATCCCAGGAAGCCTTCCTCCCAATATCTGTCCCTATCGTGACCCCTTTTCCCCAAAAAATGAAATTGAGAAAATGTTTCAAGAACTACTCAACGCAGGTGTTATCCACCATAGTACGAGCCCCTACTCTTCTCTTGTGGTCATGGTCCTTAAGAAATAAGGTTCTTGGCACATGTGTCTTGACTTCCATGCCCTCAACAAACTCACCATTAAATACAAATTTCCCATTCCTTTCATTGATGACCTCTTGGATGAATTGAGTGGCACCCAGTTCTTTACTAAACTTGATCTTTGTTCTGGATACCACCAGATCCGTATGAAAGAGGTAGAAATTCCTAAGACTACCTTTAGAACTCATGAGGGCCACTATGAGTTTTTGGTCATGCCCTTTGGCTTGTGTAATGCTCCCTCCACTTTCCAAAGCCTCATGAATCATGTCTTCTGTCCTTTTCTCCACCATTTTTTCTTAGTTTTCTTTGATGATATCCTCATCTATAGAAAAACCTGGGCAAACCATCTTACTCATGTGGATCGAGTTATCCATCTACTCTCCTAGCACCAACTTTTATTGAAACAATCTAAATGTTCTTTTGGTTCCACAAAATTCGAGTACTTGGGTCATCTCATTGGCAAGGACAGTGTCAAGGTGGATCCTAAAAAGATTGAAGCTATGCAAGATTGGCCTCACCCAAAGACTCTCAAAAGATTGCATGGATTTCTGGGCTTAACAAGATATTATCACAAGTTTGTTAAGAAATATGGAAAGATTGCAACACCTCTCACTGCACTCCTTAAAAATAATTATTTCACTTGGAATCCAACAGCTCCTTAGGCTTTTCAAACCTTGAAGATGGCCATGTGCACCACTCCAGTTCTTGATCTTCCTGATTTCACAAAGATCTTTGTCCTAGAATGTGATGCTTCAGGGAAAGGAATTGGCATTGTTCTTATGCAAGAGGGTTGGCCTTTGGCCTTTACCAACAAACAACTGTCTGAGTGAAATATGGGAAAATCAATCTATGCAAACAAAATGTTGGCTATTATTCATGCTGTTGATCTTTGGCTCCCTTATCTATTGGGGAAACACTTCCAAATTAAGACAAATCATCAAAGCCTCAATTATTTTCTGGAACAATGCATTTCCTCCCCAGAGCAACAAAAATGGGTCACTAAGCTCTTTGGATATGATTATGAGATCATTTACAAGAAAGGGAAAGACAATGTGGTTTTCGATGCACTTTCTTGAAAATATGAAGATGAAGGGTCCCTTTTTTCTCTCTCCTTCATTGTACCAGATAGGCTCCGAGTTGTTTGCCATGAATGGCTACAAGATCCCAAAATTTCACATCTGATACAACAATTGCAGTCTAATTCTCCAGTTTCCCCACAATACTCTTAGCTCCATGATGAGCTTCAATAGAAAGGCCGTTTGTATTTAAGTAAGTAGTCAAAACTTAAACCACAGTACTTTCTGAGCTTCATGCTACACCCACAACTGGGCACTCTGGGTTTACCAAAACCTATGACAGGGTCAGACATTCCTTTTTCTGGGATGGTATGAAACAATACGTTAGTAATTTTGTGGCTGAATGTGATGTGTGTCAATGCAACAAGGGAGAAACATTCAAATCCCCTGGCACACTAAAACCACTTTCGATTCCACCTGCTATTTAGAGGGATATCTCTATGGATTTTATTGTAGGCTTTCCTAAATCAGGAAATAAATCAGTCATCATGGTGGTAGTTGGTCATATTTCCAAGTATGCTCATTTCTGTGCTCTTCAACACCCATTTACAACATCCACTGTGGCTCAACTTTTCATGGATCAGGTCTTCAAGATTCATGGCATGCCACATTCTATTGTTTCTGATCACGAACCAACTTTCACCAACAATTTTTGGAAAGAACTGTTCAAGCTACAAGGCACCCAATTGCATCTCAACACAACTTATCATCCCCAAACTGATGGTCAAATTGAAGTTGTCAACAAGTGTTTGGAAACACATTTGAGGTGTTTTGCCTCGGAAAATAAAGATAAGTGGGTTCAATGGTTACCACTAGATGAATGGTGGTACAACACTTCATACCATATATATACCTGCATGACTCCTTTTGAAGTAGTATATGGAAAAAAGACACCTTCATTTCTCTCATATTTTCCATGTGTATTGAAGGTCCAGGCGGTTGACCAAATTCTTACAGCTCAAGAAGCTATTCTCTGTACCCTCAAAGAGAATTTGTGCATGGCCTAGAATCACATGAAGAAATAAGGAGATCAATTTCGCTCTGAACATCAATTTGCAGAAGGCGATCAAGTGTTTCTTCGACTGCAACCTTAAAACCAAAATTACCTCAAGGCTGAACATTGTCTGAAACTGGCACCCAAATTTTATGTTCCTTATACCATTCTCAAGCGTGTGGGACAGGTGGCCTATCAGTTAGCTTTTCCCTATCATTTTAAGCTCCATCATTTTTTTCATGTTTCCTGCTTAAAGAAGGTGATTGGAGCTAAGTGCCAAACTCAAACCAACCTTCCCAAGTTGGACGAAGAAGGCTCCATTTGGCTACAACCATAAGCGTTTTTGGACCAATGTGAGCATCATCTATGTCAGCGAACCATCAAGGAAGTGTTATTCTAGTGGAAAGATACTGTTGTAAAATTGGTTGTTGTCATTGATGTCAATTCTAGTCATTGGTTTTGGACCACAATATTGATGAAGGTATTTGGACATGAAGGACAATGTCCGTGCAGAAACAAAACCCATGGATGGATAATATACATTGTGTTTTTTCCTGTGGTAGGTGTCACATCATGTGGATCCTCATGGTTGAGGAGAAATGAATTTTTGAAGATGACAAAGTGAATTGAAGAAGGAAGTACATGTAGGCCTCGAAGATTAAAGAAAAGAATTACAAAATAAGAAAGTGTTAGGTCAGACCTAATGTTAAAAGGAGTGACATAAATGGTATAAATAAATATCATTATACATTAATTTGATACAAAAGTCTAATTTCAGAGGAAATCAGAAGTAAAGAAGGTTGGATTTCAAGGGAGGATGAAGTCTTTTGGTGATATGTTCTAAGGTATGTTATTTACAGGTGATATTACTATTTTCGCTATAACCTTTTTTCTAGAACGATTCAGATGGTTAAATTGATACGATATTGAGAAGACATATCAAGGTACCTGTGGTAAATGTTTCATCTTTATTTTCTATAATTATGTAGATACACTCTGTGGAAGATAGGGTTTTTGACCAGTCCTGAAGCTAGTTAATAAACATGTGTTTCAGGTTAGTCATAACTTATTCATAGAGAATCCAAATGAAGTGGGACCAATTTCATTGGAAATAGTACAGACTGTAGTTTCTTGTGTGAGAGTTTTAGAATATTATGTTAAATATTGAGCACGGGGCATTCTATACAAGTTTGCTCTCCTGAATAAACCAGAATTGAATAAAGTCTACCGTTCTTTCTATAACTTATTTTTGGGGAGGATTTAAGGAGTGAAACTTGGAGGCATTTCATAGAATACATTGAGTAATATTATCTACAGGATCAGAGTATTCCAATAATTTAAGAATTACAAAATTTGAAGAAGTCCTAGGAAGCATTATTAGGCTCTATGTGATGGTTGGTTGATGGTGATGATTTAATGTAAAGTTTTATTATCTCTCATATATTCTTGGGTGGAAGGAAGGGGAAAGGATGGAGAGTTCAAACCTCTCTTGATATTGGAGGATTGTATCTTCCTCTTGGAGGTTTATCCCTCCATTTTTATTTGGAATCTGTAGCTACCTTTGGAAGTCATTACTTCCCTTGAATAATAACTATTGATTATTTCTCGTTTATTTTTCATGGTGTATTGTGGTGTATTGATGTAACTTTTATACTATTGTTCATTTCTCATTGGATAGAATTGAATGGCTTAAATATAAGTTGAAAAAGTTTTAAAATTGTACTTGATACTGATTCACCCTTGTTGGCATAGGGCCAAACCCAGGTTTCACTCCAAGAGCACACCAACAAGACCTAGCTATTGGCCCTTTCGACAACACTTGCGAAGCAGATGTAGTCTCACCTGAAGCAGCTAAGAGGGGGGTTGCAGGACATAGATGTCTACAACCAGGGGAATATCAAGTGGAACTAATACAACAATAATGAAACATTCATATATCTCTTTATCAGCTAGATCTACTCTACGCAACTATACATCTGATCTAACACCGTAATGAAAATAAAAGTATAACAATGATAGAGATCCATGCATCAATCACACATATGACAAAAAATATACGTGGTTCACCCTCTCTCTAGGGCTATGTCCACAGAACTATGCTTATGATATATTAAGATAAATCTTATAGTTTTGATCTGCGCTCTTAGTCAACAGATCTTCTCTCTTCGTCTCTTTGTCTCCCACCTTCCTGCACACCCAACTGCATGACTTGATCTTTGCACCCAGTTGAATATATTACAATACCATAAGGCTCTCACTCTCATCACTCCTCTCTCTCATAGTACAATAATATCTTAATCAACAATAATCAATATCAATACCCAACACTAGTACCGACCCGACCTAGGTCCTCTCAACCTCTATTTATACATTATAGTCCCTCACTGACAGCCTTAGGTCGAAACCTAGGTGTCAAAACCCTAATTACACAAAACTCGAGGTGTCTAAAACCCTAGGTCAACTTGAACCTCATTTTCAGGGCTTCGCCAGCCTGTCTTTCCTCCCTTCTCGCGCGGTGCTCCAAAGCATCCAATGATGGCTTTCTTTGCTTGCTGAGTTGTCTACGATTCGTTTCTTTTGCTGATCTGTCATCCCTAATATCCTCATTCAATGACTTGATTTTTCATACTTCTCTCCATCTTTTCTACTCTTTTGCTTACTTCGACCCAGTGAAAGTCACTGTGTCTCCCGCGCAGTTCACGTTTGACCTTTTCTTCCTTGATCTTCACTTCCTTCCATAACCAAGGGCCAATAGGCCCCCAACACTCACATGTGACTCGTCCCGAGGCACTTCAGTTATGATTTTTCCATGTCACTTCAACTTTGGACTGCAGAGTGTAACCTTTGATTTTTGCTCCATGTCTCCTTCCCATCCTTGTGCAAACTGTCTTTTTTGTGTCTGGTACCCAGTTTCAACTACACCTAGTACCTAGTCACTTTTCTTCCTTTCTTTTACTGAGAGTTGCAAGGCAACTGGTTGTCATAGTAAAACATTCGCATTTACTAATCCCTCTTTCCATTCTCCCTCAAATGTGTTCAGTTGCGCAACTCATCCTTCTGTAACATAGGTGATCTCATATGGTCCAAGCCAATGCATTCTGAACTTCCCAGGATGTTTTAGAAATTTACTGTCATACACCAGTACTAAATCACCTTTCTTAAATGCCTTCTTCATGATGTGTCGGTCATGATAGGCCTTCTCTCTTTCCTTCTATACTTGCTGATGGAATCCTACCATAAATCTATCTTCTTCTAGTTCAACCAACTGGGCAAGCCTCTCACGAACAACGCCAGTATCATCCATGTTTGCAAATGAAACAATTCTTAAGCTCGGTACCAAGTACTCCATCGAGACAACAAATTCAAGACCATACACCAACTTGAAAGGGGTTTGAGTTGTTAATTTCTTGCAAGTGGTTCTATAAGCAAAGAGTACTACTGGTACTCTTAAATCCCAGTCATCCCTGTTCACACTACAAATATTTGTCAATGTTGTCTCCAAGATTTTGTTGAATGCTTCAACCATTCCATTTGCTTGTGGATGGTAAGGTGTACTCTTATGATGGTGGACTACAAATTCTTCAGTTAGGGCTTCAACTATCTTGTTGATGAAATGAGTGCCTTGATCGCTCATAAGGGTCTTAGGGAATCCGAACCTGGTTGTTATGTCATCAAATATAAAACATGCAACTATATTTGCGCTACAATCCTTGAATTCTCCTGCTTCGGCCCATCTAGTCAGGTATTCTGTCGCAATGATAATATACCTTTCTCCTGTGCGCTTCCCTGGTGGGTTTATAGGTCCCACGAAGTCAATGGACCATTTTTCAAATGCTTGTAGGGTAATCTGTGGTGCTAGTGGAATTTAATCTCTTCTGTATGGTTTTCCAACTCTCTGGAATACATCATAGGCTTTGGTATACTCTTTAGCATATTTTTGTAAAGTAGGCCACCAAAGGCCAGCTCGCAGAATCTTCTGCACAATTTCTTTGCTTGCGTAATGTCCTCCTACGATGCCTTCATGAGATTCTGTGTGGATCAGTGGGTTCTCTAGCTCCATCAAAAATATTCTTAGTATCTCATCGGGTCCCATCTTATATAGCTGACCAACTATCAATGAAAAGTTTATAGCACGCACCACTAGCTGTTTCTTCTGGGAAATTGTTTAGTCACTTGGAGCCATTCATGTTGATAGGAATTGGAATATGTATGTGAAGTGGTCATGCATATTCCTAATGGCGAGTAGTTGTGAATCTGGTAGTGTATCCTCCAAACTGGTGGGTTATTCGCCATGTTCCAACCTCGG
Source organism: Picea abies (assembly GCA_900067695.1). Taxonomy (NCBI): domain Eukaryota; kingdom Viridiplantae; phylum Streptophyta; class Pinopsida; order Pinales; family Pinaceae; genus Picea; species Picea abies. Next base: position 26,311 of record CBVK0100043177.1, read on the forward strand.
CAGGTGGTCAGGTCCCTTGTTCATTCTTCCTGGCTTAACTATGATCTCAAAATCATATTCTTGAAACAGGAGAATCCATCTGCATTTTCTCCCCCCCCAAAACTAGCTTGTTGAATAGGTACTTCAACGCAGAGTGTTCAGTAAATATTTTAAAGTGTCCTTCTAGTAAGTAATGGAAGAATTTTTGCAGCACGTACACCATGGCTAATCCTTCTCTCTCTGTAGTAGTGTAATTGATTTCAACCATGGATAGATTTTTGCTGGAAAATGTTAATGGATGATCAATGTCCCCTTCTCCAGGTTGTGCTAGTATTGCTCCTAATGCAATGGAAGATGCATCAACATGCACATGAAATTCCTTACTCCAATCTGGAAAGACCAGAATAGGCGCATACACCATCTTTTGTTTCAGTGTGTCGAAGCTTTGCTGGCATTCTTCTGTCCAACCAAACTGACATTATTTCTTTAATAACTTCTCCATTGGCACAGTAATATGAGTATATCCTTTGATAAATTTCCTGTAATAGCCACTATGTCCTAGCACAATGCATAGTTGTTTGACTAAGGTGGGAGGTGGAAAATCAACTATAATTGCAATTTTGGATGGGTCCACCAACAATCCTTGCTTGCATACAATATGACCTAATAATAATCCAAATGGTGAGAAGAAGATGCACTTCTTCATATTCAAAGCAATTTTACATTTCCTACATTTATCCAACATTAGCCTTAGACATTCAACATGATTTTTCAGCAAACTAAAAACAATCTAGTCATCAAAATAGGCTTCTACACAATTATGCAAAAATTCTTTGAACGCTTCGACCACCACCCTAGAAAATATGGTTGGGGAATTCTTTAGTTCAAATGGCATCACTATGTATTGGTAGGATCCCCAATCTGTGGCAAATGTGGTCTTTTGGTGGTCCTCCTTGGCAATTCGGATCTGATGGTACCCTGAAAACCCATTTGTAAAAGAATATACCTCCTAGCCTCCCACATTGTCCAATACTTCATCTGTGAATGGTGTAGGGAAGGGGTCATGCAAATAGGCATCATTCATCTTTCTGAGGTCCACACATATTCTCATCTCACCTATCTTCTTGTCCTATACTACCATAGGGCTGATCCACTCCGACTCTTCAACAGGTTAAATAATCCCTTCTTCCATCATTCTGTTGAGCTCAATCTTCACTTTTTCCTTATATTTCGGGTTCAATCTATTGGGTCTTTGCTTGAATGGCTTCACATCTGGTTTCAAAAGTATTCTCATTTCTCCCATAGGTCCTTTGATACCCTTCATATCAGTGAACTTGGTCAGAAACAAGTCTTGATACTCATGCAATAATTCTGTAATTTTGTCAATGGTAGCAACATCCCATTAATCTCCTACATTGGAAAGCTTCGGTGTCTCCTCTGTCCCAATATTAAATTTCTTTATCTTGATCGGTTGTCCAATGAATGGTAGTTCAACTCCTGGTCCTTCCACATTCCTGTGGCCTTCTGTCTCAACAATGTCTACCTTCCTCGGATCATCATCTTCGTCAACATTAATGTTGTAACATCCTTGTAATTTCTGGAATGGCATAGTCCATTTGTCCTCTTCTTGCTCCAACGGGAGGCTGGATGACTCTTTAAATACTTTCTACCTCACAATATTTAATTCTTGATCTACTGAGGGAAATTTAATTTCAAACAAAAAGGTGGTTACAAAATTATGAAGCATACCTTCCCAATCTGTGGTGATAAGGTGCAACTCTTCTTGAAGATACCAGTTAATAGGGGTCGTTTCCAACGTGTTAATGAATCTGTGTACCCATTTTTCTCAAGAGATGTCACTCTAGGACTCTTCGCAGCTTCATACATGGTCCTTTGGGAAGCTTTGACCTGTGTACCTCACTTCACATCTTCCTACTTGTGCCGAAAACCACACTGTCATCAAGGTTCAACATTGTGTCCAGTCTGTGATACTGCTTTTATGTGTCCCCCACCATCTTGCCGGTGTAGCTTTTAGAGCCTCATCCATAGCCAACAACCTTTGTTATTATGGTACAATTGTTTCAAAGTCCATCAAGAAGGATTCTAAAGGATTCAGACCATCGAAGGTAGGTAAGTTACTTGTTGTTGTACCAATCTAGCGAACTTCTCTGGTCAGTCGAGCACATCTCCTTGTGGATACTTCATACATCTGGTTCTACCATTTCTCCAATGCTTCTTCTGAATCTGATGAACATGCATTGTCACTTCGCCAACTTAGATTCCCATCGATAGTAGGGTTGATATAATCCTGCTGTCTAGTTGTTAATTTATAGATGTTTTCCAGCTCATATGCATAGTCTTCTTCTCTGATGGGCTCTGTATATCGTGAGCCTTCATCTGGATATAAGGGTGAAATGACCCTAAGGACATCTCCTTCAAATGTCATTCATATTTTCTTTAAATCGACCACAATAGAATTGTTAAAGGCCCAATCAATTCCTATTAATGCAGGGTAAGGGAAGCTATCTGTTATCACTGAAATTTCGTCCGCACAGGGCGACAAGAACTCCGCATCGTCAACACAGAAAAACAGTCATTCATGGCACAAGGATTAACCCCACGGCACAACAAAAGGGCCAAAACTATACAAAATTGGCTGAAAAATTAAAAAGCGCATCGCGCCCATGGAAAACGCGCGCACGCACGCAACATCTTGTATATCGGGCGCATATGCGCGGCTGTGGGGTGAAAAACCTACGTGCCTGCCAAACGACGCATTTATGAAGCTGGTCGGCCTCCCAACCACTAATGGATCGGCTCCCAAGTCGATTTGACATCAAATCTGAGCTCAATCTACGTGGGGAGGCTGGTCAAAGACCTAAGGGTGCCCTAAAGAGCCCCTTTTCACATTCAAAAGGGGTTGCACAATAGCTCAAAGCTTGGCTATAAAAAGCCATGAATGACCATCATTTCTTC
>CBVK0100043178.1:0-38766 GCA_900067695.1 Picea abies
CCGAGATCTACACTCTTTCCCTACACGACGCTCTTCCGATCTCACGTAATGGGTATGGGGATGTTGGCCCATGGATTTACCCATGCTTAGGCCTATTTTTGTATAAATAGAAGTCTAAGCGATGTAAGAAGTAGTGATTAGTGACTAGTAGTGACTAGTCAGTGGCAAGTGTGCTAAGTGCTAAGGGCCAGAGTGCTAAGTGCTAAGTGGTAATTGCTTTTTGCATAATGTGTGAGGCTTGCAGAGCTAAGTGCAAGTTGTTTATAATGCTTTGTGCGCATACTATGGAAGGCTTTATGCCTAGATCTACTCGAGGAAGGAGGATCTAGCGAGGTGCGTAGATCTCCTATCCTTTGCGGAGTTGATTTTGAGGCTTTGTGCATGTAAGAAGATTGATTGATGATAATAAATAAGATGAAGAGTTGGTGGACGTATCCCCAGGGTGGGGGTGAACCATGTATATCCTTTGTTGTGAATGCTTTGTGCTTTTTGGTTTTGGATGTTCTTTTGTTCATGTGATCCAATGCTTAGTGCGATGTTAGATGATAGATGAACATGATATGATAGATTAGTTCTGAATAATGCAAATGAATTCTATACCTAATCTCGATTGGTATGCTTAGTGCTTGAATCTATTGGATCTGTGTGAATACTGTGCTGATCTATTGTTAGGGTTTAGCTGCACTGTAAACTAAGACTGAATATTGATAAATCATAACTGCTAAGTGCTCTGTTAAGGTGTTACAATCATAGATCTGTGTCCCAGCTAAGGTTGTAGACACTGGAGTGTTGCAACCACCCCTACCTCTACCTCGGGTGAGACTTCATCTGCTTCATAGGTGTTGCCGAAAGGGATGATAGTTAGGGTTTTGTTGGTGCACTGTTGTAGCATTGAACCCTGGGTCTGCCCCTATGCCAACACTCCCTACCCTTATTTCCATTTAGACTTGACCTATAGGGGCTCCATTTCCACTTCCTTCCATATCCATCTCAATCCCCGTAGGGTCACTAGGATCGCCTCCCTAGAGTGACCTAGTCACCCTTGAAGTGTGAGACCTACATCAAGGTGACATTGGGTGTAGGATTCCCAAAGTTGTAGCACTTGTTCCATGGTTGGGTTAGGATTTTACCAACCTACAACTTGTGCCATAACAAGACTCAAGGGTTGGAATCCCAACCCTACCTGAAATGGACTATGGCCGACAGATCTATGGAGAGCCCTATTGTAGCTGTGTTGAACATAAGGAAGACTCTCATCCCATGTACGTGAATGCTTAGAGTTGTACATGTGCAGGATGTGCACAATCATCTGATTGACAACCTCTATCTAGCCATCAGTTTGAGGGTGGAAAGTAGTGACTTTAGTGAGCTTGGTGTCCAACAGTGACCAAAGACTCGACCTAAATTTTTTGAGGAACCTGTTGTCTTGATCTAAGGTGATGGACTATGGTATCCCAAAATGGATCCACATATGTTCGAAGAAGAGCTTGGCAGTATCTGCCATTGTGATGCTCTTCTTACAGGTTGTGATATTGGCCATCTTCGAAATTTGATCAACCACCACAAATACACAATCATTGTCGTGCTTGGTGGACGGAAGTCCAGACATGTAATCCATCGAGATGGATTCCCAAGGTCTCTTGGGAGTAGTAAGAGGGGTGTATAAGCCTTGCTTCTTGATGGCTAGCTTGGAAATGACACACACAATGCAAGATATGATATACTTGCTGATGTCATGTCGAAGTTTTGGCCAATAAAAATATTTCTATAGAACGACCACAATTTTCTCCAAGCCAAAATGTCTTGCCATCCGACTGTAGTGAGCCTCCCAAATCAGCTCTGTACGCTCGCTTGTGGGAGCATAGAAGTGGCCCAGATGGAATAAAAATCCATCCTGGATGTGAAAATTGGTGACATTCGCTTCTGTACCCAAGAGATGATATGTGGTGGCGAAGTCAGGGTCACGCTGATAAAGTTGGGGCCAGTCAGATGCCTCATGCCCACAGGAATGAAGCATTGTGGTGAGTGCAACAACGAGAGGGCTACTGAGCTATTCAACGACATGATTTGTGCTCCCTATTTTATACTTGATGTTGAGATGGAACTGTTGTAGGTATGTGGACCACTTTTGATGGCAGCCGTTCTGCAACTTCCCTTGTGTCTATATGAACTGTAGAGGCTTCTGATCGGTGTGGATGATTGTCTCCTTTCCTAGAATGTAATGTTTCCATTGACAACATGCTTGCACAATGGAATACATTTCTTTGTCATAGGTGGGGTATTTCCAGACAGTATCTGAGAGTGTCTCACTATGGTATGCTACTGGATGACCATGTTCAGTGAGAATTGCACCTACATCATAGTCAGAGGCATTAGTCTTGATCTTGAACGATTGTTGCAGATCAAGTAAGGAGAGTACTTGAGTTGAGCACAAGCGATTCGTTAGATCATCAAATGTTTGTTTTTGTTCCTGACCCCATGCAAACTTTGCCTTGCTACCACCCTTGGTTACTTGGCTGAGGGCCCATGCAATATGGGAGAATCCCAACACGAACCTTTGGAAGAAGTTGGCAAGTCCTAAGAAGCTCTGAATCTTGGTTAGTGTGGTCGGGGCTGGCTAGTCATGAATATCTTGGATCTTAGCTGGATCCACATGTACCCCATGCTCATCAACAATGTAGCTCAAGTATTGGACACTATTCATGCCAAAGGAACATTTTTCCAAGTTGGCATATAGCTTGTGGTGCCACAGAGTGCCCAATACTTGCTGAATATGCTGCATGTGCTCCTCCCAAGTTCTGCTGAAGATGAGGATGTCATCCAAATATACCACCACAAAATATTTGGTGAAGGGTCTCAATACATCATCCATCAATCTCATGAAAGTTGTTGGTGCATTTGTTAAGCCAAAGGGCATGACAAACCATTCGAAGAGACCTTCTTTAGATTTGAAAGTTGTCTTCCATACATCAGTTGCTTCGATGGGAACTTGGTGCTAGATAGACTTTAGGTCAATCTTGCTGAAGAACGTTTCCCCCTTGAGTTGGTCAAGAAGGTCATCAATACGGGGAATTAGGTACCCATTCCTGACTGTGATTTTGTTTAATGCTCTGTAATCAATGCAAAGCCACCAAGTCCCGTCTTTCTTCTGCACTAGCACAATCAGGCTTCCGCAAGGGGAGGAGCTGGGTTGAATGTGCCCCTTTTGAAGCAACTCTTAGATCGGGTGCTTTATTTCATCATTTTCCATCAGCGAGTGATGATACACTGGTCCATTGGGCAACGGGGCACTAAGGGTTAGATCAATTGGATGCTTGACTTGGCAATGCGTCGGTACCCTAGTGGGTGAGGAGAAGATATCTCTGTAATCTTCCATGATCCCATCCACTTTCTTCTGCTGCAAAGAGAGGCTCTGTGTAGAGGTCACATATGTGGCGACGACCTTTTGATTACTACGAGCACGGATAAGAAAGAAGACAAACTTCCCAGTCTATGAAATGACGTTACAACATTCCTTAGTAGAGATTAAAGAAATAGCGGTAGGCAGTGCTACCTTTGGTATCTTGTACAATTGTCTACCCAAAGTAATAATAACACTGCGGGGTCTAAACTCATACACAACATGTTGCTTCCATAAATATGGCTGGCCTAAAAGAACATCACAAACTTCAAGGGGAGCAATATCACACAATACCTCGTCTTTGAAGGGCTTTATGTTGTAGGGAAGATGACATTGTTGGTTGATGAGAAGATCTCATTTTTGGTGAAGCCAGCCGATGGTGCAGGGATGAAGGTACGGTGTTATCGGTAGGTCTAGCTGCTTGACAACCTCTTCTGAAATCAAGTTCTTCTGACTTCCGCTATTGACAATGAAATGCATCAAAGTCCCCTTTACCCACATCTATGAGTGAAAGAGGCGTTCCCCTTCCTCTGGTTCTTTTGGTTCGCTTGGTTGGACTTTGGTGGTAGCGATAGTGGCACTAGGTTCAACATCGATGATCTAATTCCCACTTTCCGTATTTGATTCAAAGTCAGAATCTACCTCTGACTCAAAATATTTTAGCTCGGCCACCAGTGACTGCTTGGAGCGACATTCTTCGGTGTTGTGCCAAGGGATTTTATGGTATTCACATCATTTTCCCATGTTCTTCTTCGACTTCTTATTAACCTTCTTGGGTTGTAGCTTGGACTGGTTGTCTTGAGAGAGACCATCTTTGCTTTGTCCCTTGTTTTGTGGGTTGGGGCTGCCTTTGCCCTTCTTCAACTATGAGGAGTTTGCAGATCCAAACTCTCTCCTCTTCTTCTTAAATTTCTGCTCGATCTTGACAACATATCTATAAGCCACACCTAATGATGCAATGTCCAGAAAATACATTTTTGTTTGAATGTATCTATATAGACAACCGTAGTATTTGAGCACCGGATGTCGTTAAGAGTCTTTGATACCCAATTTGGTGCACAGGGTATGGAAAATATTGGTGAAATATGGTACTGTTTGGTCCCTTTCCTAATGCAGCGTGGTCCATCTTGTGTACCAGTCCTTGTAGCTTCCAATAGGGTAGTACTGTTCTTTAATGGCATCCCTGAAGGAATCACATGTGGGGGCGACAACAAATATTGCAGATTCCTCTATGGCCCTTTTCTTAGAGTAAGTATCCTACCAGTCCTTAACATGGGGGACGACCTTGAGGAGTGCAAAAGTAATCTTTTCCCTGTCAGAAAAATTGTGGACTGAAAAATACCCTTCGAGTAGATTCAACCATTTATCTACCACATCCACATCTATTAGTCCTTCAAATAATGGAATATCAAAATTTACTTGTACCTTGAAGGGGGTTACATGGCCACTTGATGAAGATGCGTCTCCTATGGGCAGCCGCCGAAGGATCTGGGCAAAGTTATCCATCATTTCGTTCCTTTTTTGTGCAAGGGATTCCTCAAGAAACATTTTAAAAGGATCTCCTACTCCATCATCTTTATTTTTATCCACCATGGGTTGTTTTCGGGCTCGGCGTGGCCGATCTTGCAACGAATCGACTGGTTCAAGTCCCAACTTCTTGTACCCAAATTTTGTCGAGGACATGCACGAAGAAAAATAAATGAAGAGCAAACTGCTCTGATATGACTGATCCGAATTTGTGAGCAGAACGAAAGCAATAAAAAATTGAATACAATAACACAAAGATACAAAGAACAACAATAGATATCAAGTGAATAATAACTTCTATTGAATAAATAAAATAGGATGAAACTATAAAACTGTAGAACTGGAAACAACTTGCTCGAATGGTGGCTATCTCGGAGAAGAGATGTGGCTTCCAAAGGCCCTTTTAACATTACTCATGAATGCCAAAACCCTAGACATCTAAAAACCTAACCCTAGGAGATGGAATGCCAAAAGTTATGTGGGCCCCGATGGGTAAGTTGGTACCTCAATTTCTTGGGGTCGTAACTTTTGCATACGACCTTCGTTTTAGGTGCGTGATAGCCTGTTGGAAAGGTATTTCTGAGAACTACAAATTATGCCATCAAAATTTGACTCTGTTTATAGTTTGACTGTGGCAAGCCAAAAAAACACTGTTTAGGGCCCCAAAATGGCCCTGGAAGTACAAAAAGATGTACTGACATGAAAACTTCCAAAATAAGCCAGTTGGATTAGGTGGGAGGCCACCAATATCCACATGGAAGCTGTGTGGCGATTCAAACAACCCCGGAAGTGTAGAGCCCACAATTACAAATAAGTACAGAAGAATGTGTTGAACAAAAACTATCAAGAGGAGCGAGTTGGAATAAGTGGGTGGCCACCAATATCCACCTGGAGCAACCATTCTTTATTTCTTTCATGTTCTAAGGAACGATTTGAAGGCCACATTCCTGGCGTGGTGTCCAGATAATGACAATGTCACTCACAAATACCTTGCAAAAATGAGAAGGTTGGATCGTGATGAGACCCCCTTTCTCTCAGTTGTGTAACTGAGAGCCACTACCTTGGCTTGGTGACCATATGATGGTAATGTCATACCACTAGATACCCATGATCATGATAGGTCGGCTCATGATGAGACCTCCCATCCTCCAACTAACCCCTAAGTATTCATTATCATTTATTTTGTAGGTCCCCCTTTTCTTACAGAGAAGCATTTCATTGCTTTCTCAAGGGATCCTTGGGTGAAGCATCTAGAAGGTTTATATGTATAGGTTTTTATCTTTTTAGCCAACAACAATCCCTTTGGGCCTTCAACCCCTTCTTCCCATGAAATGAGGTGCATGCCCTTCTCAGGTCACTAAAGTCAAAGGACCTAGAAGAGGAAAATGTGATGGGAATGTAATGAGCGGAAAGTGGTAAGTATGGTCGAGAATGGTTCAATAACCCCTCAAGAGACTGCTAGTCACAAGCCTTTCCCAAAGGTTGGACACCCACTATGAAATCTATGATACTCACTAAGGTGAAACAAGGTCAAAGGTATAATGTCCAAGAAGGAGCTCTATAATCAAAATTAGCTCAAATACAACATGCTTAAATGCCTTAAATATTAGGGTGATTACCTTCCACAATACCTGACTTGTACCGCATGGAGCAAGACCCTTTTGCTTTCCAGAAGCTAGCTGGTGTGGTGGATGTGATAAAAATGGATCAAATGTGGTGACAGAGTGGGCTTCTTTATGTGTAAGTGGACACTTCTAGTCATGTAATCTCTCGACAATCCATATTTGCAACCTGAGGGCCTTGAGACATGATCTCCTTAGTTATCCCACAAAATGGGGATAACAAGCCTTATAGGCCAAGAACTTGTCAAAAAATTCACTCTTAAGTTTTAAGAAGTAAACCAAGTGCATATAGAAAAGTCATCAATGAAAGTTAAGAACTACTTGCACCCAGAAAAGGAGGAGAAGAAAGTGGACGACACAAGTCACTGTGAACAAGTTGCAAGGGGGATGAGGCATGCCAAGAGGCACATTTTTCAAATTTTTCCCCATGATGTTTGTCAAGAACACAACTGACACAAACACCATCTCTGCTTGAAACAAGAGGGAGAACATTCACCATCTATTTATTACATAGTTGCAACAATGAGCGATAGTTTAGATGACCAAACCACTCATGCCAAAGTTTGCTCAAGTCATCGCTATGAGCAACAAAAATTGATTGAAAATATGATGACCCAAAGTTGTTAAACTTGTACAACCCGGTAACATCATCATCAATTCCAATTGAAAGAACATGATGAGGATATTTTGGATCCTTTATTACAACTTGGTGAGGTGAGAACTCTACAATTTTACCTTCACCTGAATGAGTGATTTGATATACTGATAGAAGGTTGCAGGAAAGACTTGGAAGACCTAATACATAATTGAAATGATCAATATCTACCTAAACCGTTACAGACCCTACAACACTAAGAGATCTATCATCACCAACAAATATTGTCTTGGGGTTACCTTCATTTAGAGCAGAAAATATGGATTTATCCTTAGCCACATGATAAGATCGTCTAGAATCAATAAGCCACTCATCATAAGAAGAAAATAGAAGTTGCATTGAAGGAGAAACCATAAGCAGAAAATGCATGCCCATGACAAGAAGAAGAAGAATAAGAAGAAGAAGTAGAATCTATACTGATGTTGTAATTCTTCATCACTACTTCTAAAGCTGCCATCTTCTTAAAACATTTGGACTCATCATGACCATCTTTCCCACAAAAGTTGCAATGTTTGTCAGTCTTCCTATTTTCAGATTTTCCTCCTTTGTCACCGTTAGGAGATGAAGTTGGATGAGTGGGTTTGGGACCCTTGTTTTGCTTGTTGTTGTGGCGAGCATGTTGCTTCTTGGGATTTTTGGATTTGTTTTTCTGTTGGGCCACTAAGATTTTGTTGGAGGTACCTGCAGTGCTGATCACTCCAAGTTGCACAAGTTTATCTTGCTCTCTAATCAAAGCATCACAAAAGGACTTAAGAATGGGTTTTTGATAAGAAGTCCCTAAATCTTCTATGGTGGCATAGAAGGTAGATACAAACAATGAATATGCACTACCAAGCTTAGCAAGAATAATGTCTATGCAATGCTCATCGTCTAGATTTATGATACACTCTTCACATAAACTTATAAGTATTTTGAACTTAGATAAACAGTCTTCAATGGAAGAAACATTATTTGGACTTAAAGTCATTATCTGATTTTCTATTTGGCGGGTTTGAATGATATTGTGTTTACCAAACACAAATTCAAGATTTTCCCAAGCTTTATTAGGGGCTTCAAGTCCTTGAAGGTGAAACCTTAAATTAGGAGAGATGGCCATTTTGATTAGTCCATGAGCTTCGTCATTCCCACAATAACATTTTGGCACCGTTGTTGGGGAGGATTTTGAATCCTCTTTTGAGCCCTGACGACACTTTGGTAAGTTATTCCCAAAGCCTTTCCCTTAGCTTGCATGGTGACTCTATTTGAGGAAAGATCCATTTTCAACTTTGATGACCTTCATATAATATCTGGCGACTCCATTGAGAGAATATACCCTCTCCATTTTCAATGATCATTGAGCTCATCTGGCGACTCCATGGCAATAAGGTACAAAGACTCTATTTGTGGTTGAGGTTATTTTCACATAATGAAGGATGGTTTTCTAGGTATGGCGTGGAATGTATCCTGCCCTTGATCTCGAGGATGTTTCAGGATTCCCAAACAAGTTCCCCCCTAAGTATCTCAAAAATATCCCAAAGTATCATGGTGATTCTTCTTGTATTATCTCACATGTCCTATCACTTGTGAGATATAAATCCATGCTCAAAAGAAGACACAAAGACATTTTGGTGGTATCATTTTTACACTCATTGACAATAAAGCAGCAATCATGGATTAGACACTCTTGCAGACCAAAGAGTATTACTTCTTTGAAGAGGTTTGTTGAAGAATTTCTCAAACATTGTGGTCCAAGATTTCACAAATTTGAAGATACTTATCATGAGCTTCTAACAACTCTGCAAGAGGAGAGACTTTTAGGTATTTTTGAAACTAATACAAAAATTGATGATAATGAGGCTTCCCTAGAAGAATTTGAAGAATAGGTCCAGGAAGAGGATAAAAACTCCAAGGAAGTGCATGATCTTGACAAAGTATTACCCTCTAGAGAGGAATCATGCGATGATGAGAAGAACAAGAGTTCCCTTTTTTATCCTTTCAGGAACCATAAGGTGAGGCACTTTGCATTGAGGATTAAGCCCCTTATGATGAAGAGACACTGGAGGGGCATTTCCATGAAGAAAAATAAGACTTCTGATGAAGTGAAACATGCTGAGAATCTCAATGAGACATCGATATCCATTTTCCCACTTGAAGAAGACAAAGTTGTTCAAGCTTGCTTTCCTCCTGCACATAAAGATGAAGAAGTGATTAGTCCAAATGATGCAGATAATTTCGTGAAGGACTTCTTTGACATGGTTGATCAACACATCGATGATTTCATATAGGTTGGGAGATGTATATGGGATTTGGGTTGGTTCATCTTTGATATAGATCCCATTTATGACATTGAGGGTAGTTCTCAAGAAAATAGGGTTGAGTTTTCATGTTTAGAGGATTGGTCTTCATGTGCATATGATTTGAATGCTTGGAAGCCTGATGATGATATAGTCATAGATTTATTCCATCCATTTGATGATGACTTGTCACAATATACTCACAATGAATTTCAATCATCCCTTGAGAGTTGTGATACATATCCTTTTAGGGATTCACATTTGTTCAATGCAAATTTCCAACCACCTTTGTGTTTAGATTTTGGTGGGTAAAAGGTCATGGTCATCCAAAGGAAATCAAAGACTCATGTTACAGAGTGACGATATTTTTTTCTTGAGGCATTTTGCGAGGATATGCAAATGAAAGGGAAACATTTTTTCAGTAGCAGGAGGATTTCTTTCTCTGAACATGAGGCTATCCCTTTCCTTTATTCTTCTTTGGGAATCCGAACAGTTTTCTTTCGATCTCTCATCTCCTCTCAATCTTCAAAAAGCAGTGGTACTCTAAGTAAAGATGAAGACGAGCTGTCATCTATACCATAGATGATTTTAGGGGCGAAATTTCGCTCATGGGCGAAATTAGAGGGTATGAAATTTTGGTTGGGCGAATTATTTCTATAGAAGGATATAAAAGGATTTGAGTATGCATAGCCCCAAATTTATTTTAAATTTTTTATATCAAAAACCCTTCACCCACTGTTATTTGTGAGAGGAGAGCAGTGAAATTTATTTTTGCCCCGTGAAATTCGAACTGGATCCTCTCCTTCGCCCTAATTTTCTAATNNTCTCAGAGTTATTTCGCCCTTGTTTTTGGAAATGAGATTTTTTCGAAGTTATTTCGCCCTAGTTTTTGGAAATGAAAAATTTTCGAAGTTATTTCACCCTTATATTTTATAAATATAAGCAACAATTTTTTTGAAGGTATTTCTCCCTTGTGTTATGGGAATGACAATTCCCTTGTGTTATGGGAATGGCAATTATTTGGTAGCAGCCCAATTTAATATGCAAGTTTTTTTCCACAATGCTTATGCTCTTGAGATAACGTGCCAACGGAGAGAACCGGTGATGATGCATCTTTAATGGATCTGATTAGAGAAGTCTGAAATGACCATGATTGCATCGAATTCTATTGATTCAACTATAGAGTTCAATGATAGGGTTCATCACAGCAGTTTATTGGAGCAACACTTCCATATATCCGTGTTGACATTCCTATCGATTCAACTGCAGGGTTCATCGCGACAGTTTATCTGAGAAACACTGCCATATATCCGTGTTGGAATTCCTATTATTATTGTATCTCAACCATTGGGGTTTCTTTCTGAAAAATATATTTTAAAACAAATATTCTATGACTTTAGTGATGCTGCAATAGTGGATTTGTTGAGACCATCACTAGAGGAAGCATTTGTCATTCAGAATCAACAGGTTCATTCTCTTTTTAATTTTTAATTTACATTTCTTATGTATACGAATATTTTATCTAAATTATTCAATATTGTGGCTTGAATGCCAAATTGATTGGAAGTTTTAATATATGGGTATATATGTGTCTACTATGTTTCGATTCCATCATTGATACCCAAATGATCTGTCTTTAGATAACTATGGGTCTAAGATTTGAGATGGTTTCTAACTTGCCTTGGTCATTGCGAATTTGTACCTATTTTAAGACAGTTGAGATGTCTCTCAAGATGTTGTAGTTCAAAGGGTACCTGATAATTCTTGGTTTCTTTCTCTCGCAAAGAGTGTTATAAGCTTGAGGTTTGACAATCCCTAGCCAAAAGTATTGAGTATCAACTTGATTGTGCTTAATAAACTATTTTTGATGATCTTTGATTCATATAGGGATCATCATATGTTTCATTTGACTTTGTAATATTGGGGATGGAAACTTTCACAAATCTTGTGAATTAACCAAGCAATAATTACTTGACCCATTTTTTACCTGGGTTTTGGTTTGTTTTTCCTCACTTGTTCTAGTTGCAAAATTTCCTGCTTGTTTGGTATTGTTCATCTAACAAATGGATCGAACGGTTTAAGTTGATTTTCTTTTACGATGGAATATATGTTAGTCTATGTTGATAACCTTTGTCTTTAATCACAAGTAGTAGCTCATTTGGGCCTTTCCAGGAGTATTATTCTCTTCCTCATTACACTGGCTTTTCCCTCCCCCTTTCCATTATATTGGCTTCTTGTATGAATCATAATTTGATTTGGTAGTGAACCCTTTTTGTGGATTCTTCCGAAGGAATTTGAATTTCTTTGAGAACAATTGACCTAAAATATTTAATCTAGTGTTTTTTCATTGCAACATTTTTTTTTCCAAAAAAAATCACTTTATATATTAGAGAGAATATAAACTGATCGTCTTCAGAAATACCATTATAGACTGAGGTAACAAGGACCGTCCAACAAGATTTTCATTCCTAAAAACCCAAAGACCCTCTCTGGAGAGGTTGTGTAATCAACAGTCAGAAAAAAAATAGAGCATACATCATCCAGTGAAGGCTCAAAGGACGAGCAGTCCCACGGAAATGCAATACTAAGTAACCCAAAAGAAAATAGATCAACCCACATAAAGCCTTGACAACAATGTGAAAAAACACCAGGAAATCCAGAAGAGGTCAAGAGACAAGTGTGGCCCCTCGTTCTCTTTGATGCACTGAAAATAGGTGAGCTTCCCGAGTTCTCTGGTGGGTGCCAACTTGGAAAGACTGTATGGGGCTTGATTTTCCTCTTTGTAAACATGATCAAAGGATATATTTTGGAAGGTGGTTATTAATTCAGTGATACTATCCTTCCAACAATCCAATGAGAGAACCTGAAGTTGGCCTTTACCTAGAATTCAATCTATGATGATCTTAGAGTCACCCATGATATGAATCGTCTTTAAGGACAACCTATTTGCCAAAGTGAGTAGTGCCCAAGCACCAAGAAATTCCACTCTGGTGTTAGTGCCCGAGCCATAATTTAGAAACCATTTGTAACTGCAGATCTCATTGATTCTAATTACTCCTCCCACTCCGTTGTTTAAACCTAAAGAGGCAGCCGCTCCATCAAACCATCCTACCACACCTCCCAATTCTTCCTGAGTGATATTTTTTCTCTGGGGATGTGTTTTCAACGCATGAGTATTTTCTCTCCAAGACAAGAGTGATAGATGTGCCACCTTCAAAACCAAGGGAACATTTTCTTCAAAAATTACCTAGTTTCGTTCCTACCAAATGTTCCAACATATCAGAGTTGGTAAAGTCTGAGAATTAGAATTTAAAACTTTCCAGCGTTTGAAACAATCACTCATACTTGTACCAGCCCAACTGCCTGGAAAATTTATGGCCAATTTAATCTACCTCCAAACCTCCACTGCGAAGTCACAATCCAAGAAAAGGTGTTGAGTGGTTTCAACATTTAGTTTGCATAAGAGACATATACCCGGTCCACTAAAGCCTCTGCACTGTAAAATCTCCCAAGACAGAATTTTGTTCTCGACAAGCAAAGATGTAAACATCTTGATATTCAGAGGGAAGTTCCATTTCCACATTGCCATGCATCAACCACCAAAATTGTTATTCCATTTCATTGTTGTAGCTGCCAAGTATACGTTCTTGACAGTAATTAAACATGTAGAGTTACCCCCCGACCATTTGAGTATGTCCGGATTTGCTTGTAAAAAAACTCCATTGAGGATAAGCGCTCGACGGAAGAGACTCCATTCTTCTTGTAGTTGCCTTGTCAATTCTAGATCAGTACTAGAAAACCAATTCAGTGTGATTATCCCCACTTGTGCTTCCTTTTGTGCTTGATATAAGAAAAAAATCCTTTTTCTGTTGATAGAAACAAGCAATTCTTCTAATAGTAACACTGCATCTCCCATGCCCAAAATGCGGTCTTTACCAATCACAATGGATTTTCCATCCCCGTGACTCCACACAATCCAATGCAAAAGAAGGTGGATAGATTTAAGCAAGTATGACCAAATCTGAGAGCCTGTTACCTTATAAATGTCCATAGTATGCAGCCAATGATGAACATAAACAAAAGGAAAGTATTTTTATTTTAATACTTGGTGCCATAAGCCATCCTCCATAATAGCCCTCCAAAGGCTGTGAGCTACCAAAGCTCTGCTGAAATCAATCAAATTGCGCCGCCCCCAGCCCCCAAGGTGCTTTGGCCGAGCGATTAGCTGCCAATTGCTAAGGTGTGTGCATTTCTTCTGTTGGCATCCCGACCATAGAAAGCTATGATTTGGCGAAGTTTAATTTGTATCGAGGAAGGCAAGCTTGTCAAAGTCAACCAATAGACAGGTTGACTCTCAATAACAGCTTTGATTAAGACCATGCGCCCCCCTAATGACAACCACCGTGAGCTCCAATGAGTGATCCTCCTTTCATATTTTTCAACTAGCCAAAGCTAGTTGGTCGCTTTGAGTCTATTGAATTTTAAATAGAATCCAAGGTAACGAAACCCCTCTGAAAGATCTCGATGGCTATAAGGAAAATAATATTTCAGAGAATCTAGCACTGAAGGAGTAACGCCATGATGAAGAAAGGTAGTTTTGTGGGGGTTGATCTGAAGACCAGAAGCATTACAAAAAAGCTTTAAAATCCTGCAGATTTCAATCCATTCTACAATAGCACCAGAGTTCATGAGGAGAATGTCCTCTACAAATAGTAGATGGAGGATTTTGAGTAAACGAGAAACTTTAATGCCTGATAAAAGTCCATTTTCTTGGCTGCGCTTTAAGGCCAAACTCAAGCCCTCCATAATAAGAATGAAGAGAAACAATGACAATGGACAGCCCTATCTAAGCCCCCTGCCACTGCTAAAAAAGTTCGAAGGCTCGCCATTGATGAGAATCGCGAAAGTTGCCGACGAAATGCATCCCATAATCCAGTTTGTCATGGGTAAGCCAAAGCCACATTGGAGCAGGACCATCCTAAGGAAATCCCAACTTATGCAATTGTATGCTTTCCTGAGATCAATTTTGAGAATTAAAGCCCGCTGCTTTTTTTCTTTAATACTATGGATGCACTCCTGAGCAATCCCAATTGCATCAATGATTTTCCTTCCTTTCAAGAAACCAAACTGTTCCTCGGATAATGAACGAGAAAGAATTGGTCTTAGTCTCTTTGCTATAATCTTAGAGATCACTTTATAACAAAGGTTGCATAATGCAATCGAGCAAAAATATCCAAGTTAGCCGGTCCATTAACCTTAGGGATGAGGGCAATGAAGGTCGAGTTCAGAGGTCTAATCACCATACGAGTAATGTGCGATTCTTTGATAGCCTCCAACAAATATTTTGTAACCAAGTCAAAAAAATGTAAGAAGAAATCCGCATTCCATCCGTCAGGCCCCGAGCTTTTATCTTTGGGGAAGCCTTTTAGTACCTCTAAAACTTCTTTCTCAAAAACAGGCTTTTCAAGGGATACCAACTCTTCATTTGATACCAGCCTAGGATACAATCTAACCATTTCAACCTGATCCACAATCATATTCTCTGTCAGATCCTGATAGAAGGAGCTGAAAAACCATTTTTCTTCTCCCTTTATAGCTTCCTACCCTTGGTGAACATTGCCCTGGTCATCTTTGATCTCCCACAGAAAATTTGTATTATGCCTGTAACTAGCAAAATGGTGAAAGTATTTTGTGTTGTTATCTCCACATTGAATCCATAGAGCTCTACTTTTTAGTTGCCAACAAGCCTCTTCCTCCAAAAGTAGCTTATTTCTTTCTAGTTCCAATGATTTTAGGTGACCTCTCCCTTCAGAGCTTATAACCGCTTCCCAACTTTGCTTTGTAAGAATAGATATCTATTCTTCTAGAGATTTTAGGGTGCGAGTTTCATTTATTTTTTTCTTTGTTGTCCAAGATTTAATTCTGTTCTTGAGCTTGTTTAATTTCAGGTAAAGTCTACGTTGGGCTCCAAAGACACATGAACCTGGTACAGATCTCCATTCTGTTCTAACTATCTCCCCAACAGTGGCCTCGCTCAAGATTGCATGATTAAACTTGAATGGGAAAGCAATAGGAATGTCACCATGTTCCAACTGAAAAATTATCGGTGCATGGTCAAAGAAGAAAGGGTGGATTACCCATGACCCGTACCTAACAGAATCGACCAGGAGTGCTTCTGAAACATACATTCTGTCAAGAAGTTTTTGGATATTTTGAGTCCCAGTCCTTCCGTTGAACGTCCACCAAATTACTTTTTCCAAAGAGAGTTCTGAAATAGGCAGCCAGAGGGTCGGGTAATGCACCTTCACCCCAAACTTCTTCAATGTTGATTGTAAAATTAAGATGTCCAGCTAAAATGAGATCATCCCGAGCTAAAAAACCTTTTGACTCCACCAAATCCCAAAATTGTCTTATGCCTGTACAAGGATCATAAACATTTATAAAGGATATCCTGCTTTTATATGGTAAGTAAACACCTGTCAACAAGATTCCTCCAACACAGAGATAAGACTGTAAATCAAAGACCAAAGTATTCCAAGCAACCAACAAACCTCCCGATTTCCCCACAGCGATGACCGCCGATGTTATCCAGGATGGGCAAAGAGAAGTCAAAAAGTGTCTAGCCTTCTCTTCAATTACTAATGTCTCCTGAAGGAAAATTATGTTTGGCTTAGAAAGATTCAAAAGTCTTTGAAGCGAAGGCAGTTTTAGGGGGCCTCCAACCCCTCTGATATTTAGGGACAAGAGGATCATGATTTATCCCTTGCAAGGGCTTTCATGCCTCTAAGCGCCCCTAAATCATGAGTGGAATCCAAAGTCTGTTGAACAACAGTAGACTGGCTAGCCTTCTTATGCACACTTCTGGTCTTAATGGGAGAGAGTTCAAACCCCAGGCCCCTAGACCAGGCTAGGGATTTCTCCTTTTGTTCACCCTTGCCACTGGAAGAACATTCCGAGACAGAGCAGGGTGGATCTGCTGGCTAAGACAATTCCAACATAGAGAAACAAAACAATTAGAGCAAATCTGAATAGTGGTAGTAGGAGGTTGATTACTTGCAAAAGTTTCTCCAACTGTCAGGACCTTAATAGTGGCAATTTGGTTGGCTCCTTCATGAGAAACATATCTGCCATGTAGTTTTATGCACCTGCTTTGTAGACTATATCAAAATCAAACCCATCTAGCCATAGTGCCCATCGTAAGACTCTAGAATTGCCTTGCTCAAGCAATCTGTGATTGTGCAACATACCTTTCATATGTTTAAGGTCAATTTTGACTGTGAAGTGCACGCTTTTAAGGAAGAGTTGAAACCGTTTGATGCCCTTCTTAACAACAATAATTTCTTTATGTGAGGATGGATACTTTAATTATGCTGGAGTAAATGTGCCAGAAGCATAAGCATAAACCTCATCTTTTTTAGAATGCTTATGCAAAAGTATTGTTGCCCAGAAGTCATTAGAAGCATCAGTTTCTAGGATATAAGGAAGATCCTTGTTGGGTAATTGCAAAGGAGGCAAATCTTGGATCTTAATCTTAATTCGCTTGACTGCTTCGGTCATAGAAATATCCTATGTAGTACCTGGCTTGAGACGTTGTTGTAGCAGTTTGGTGTCTTTGGCCTGGTGCTCATAAAACTAGCGGATGTAATTTAAGCAACCAAGAAATCATTGAACTTGCTTAATGTCAACCAGGGTATCTGGAAACTGGAGCAAAGATTTTAAAATATGAGGTTGTAACTGGACTTTTCCTTGGGATATATACAACCCTAAGTACTCAATGCTATTCTGACATATTACAAATTTATCTGGAGATTTAGAAAGAACCAGACCATGCTTAAATACAAAAGAATAAAATTCTTCTAAATGTTTTTTATGTTCATTGACATCTCTACTAAAGACAAGCAAATCATCAATATAAACTAAAACATAAGGGAGAGGTCTAAAGATGTCTTCCATTCGCTTCTGAAATTCTGATGGTGCATTGGTCAAACCAAAAGGCATGACAGTCCATTGATACTGTCCCTGTGGTACCACAAATGTTGTTTTGTACTTGTCTCCTGGAGAAATACCAAGCTGCCAAAATCCACTCTTTATGTCAAATTTACTAAAAACATTTGCATTGGCTAGCTTACTAAACAACAATTCCTTGTGTTGCAAGGGATATCTGAGAGGCAATAGGGCACTATTAAATCCTTTATAGTTGATGACCAGTCACTTTTTCCCTCTTTTCTGTTATGAATGCTTGTTGACATAAAATGTCGGACAAGCCCATGGACTCTTACAAGGCTCAATCAGGTGCCTTTCAAGGAGTTGTTTGATCTCTGCTTGGCATAATGTTTGCTCGCTAGGACTCATATTATTAGCAGAAGCTTTCTGGGGAGTATCTATAAAGCCTTATTTGTAAGGGAGAGAGACACAATATTTTTCCCTTGTCCAGAATGCATCTGGAAAATCTGCAGTACAGTCATCTTCTAAAGTAAGAGCAGTAAATCTGGAATTCAAATCATCTAAATCTACCATAGATTGTTGGATCTAGTTAGCTAAATATTGCATTTCAAGACGTTTAGTATGAAGTTCATTTTCAATCCTCCTTATTTCAAGCAAAATATCACCTTCAGAATTATTAGATGTCTTAACTGGAAAATGATGGATCCATTCTTTGAGAAGAGTTCCTTCTTCATCATCTGAGATTTGGATATTTTGGACAGTGGGAAGTTGTTTGGTCAGTTCATCAATTCTAGATTGAAGTCTATTTTTGACTAGAATCATGCCTGGGGCCAGATTAGACTTCTGTTGTTTGAGTTCTTGAATTTGTTGTGTTATAGAACCTTGCAGAGTGAACATAAAACAATTTCTCAAATAAGAGCATTCTTTGCCAGAACTAGAATCTGTATGAATGTTAAAATTCTTGAAATGCAAATCATCTAAATCTGATTCAGAACTATAAACAGAAAATTGTTCTTTTCCAGAGTCAGATGAATCAGTCAGATCCTAATCAGCAGGATTTAGTGAGGAACTGAAAATATATGCTATTTTAATCTGGGCTTTACCTTGCTTATTAGAACACTTATTTGCCCAATGGTCTTTTATTTTACAAATGTAGCAAACTGATTCTTTTTTTGGAAATCTTCTCTTCTTGAAGATATACCTATGTTTCTTTTTGAAAGGCTGATAATTTCTGTCATGATATTTCTGCATTTTTGGTTTGTGCCAATTCCGATACTTTCTTTTATCACTTCTTCTTGGCTGGGAACAATGACAATCCTTTTTCTGAGAGTGTCGCTTGGGAAACCCTTGGAATAGTAAACCAAAGTAATAGTACACTGGAAAACTTGGATCGCTCTATTGGAAAACTTTGGTGGGCAACTTCTCACAAGCATAGACACTCTGCTCAAAGATTTTCCCATGTTGAAGAGAACACATTTGGTGCTATGGACACCAACTCTACATCCCCAACCTTCATCCCAATTGTTGCAAATTGATCTCTCAACTCAATGATCTTCATCAAGTAACTAGTCATTGTGTTTGTGTCACTTGTGTATATCACAAGAATTTCTAGGATGTATATCACAAGATCCCTTGTGCATTCAAGATTTTGAAAAAGTACCACAAGAAGAGCTTTGTGCTATAACAATTAAGGAGAGCAAAGCAAACCAAGATCAATTCAAAATTTGGTTTCAATTAGTCATTAGGCCACAACACCACTCCATTTTTCAACATTCTTTAGCATCAAATCTTTATGATCAACAAATTTTTCATGTCCAACCATTCATTAAAGTTTGTTTTTCAAACTTGAATGTGAGTCTACTTATGATCTTGTTACGCAAATAGATGCATTGGAAATTCTGTTATACTTGAGAGAATGACTTATTTTTCAACAATAGTGTAGGATAGAATAGAATAAATAAACAAATAGGTAAAATGAATAAGACTTTTGCTTCAAACTTTTATGAATAATTCTTCAAATCATTGTTCAATAGTCATTTGAAAGGATTTCATGACAAAATACAATAAAGACAATCTTGTTTTGGGTAACCATATAGGATCATTTTGAAAACATGTTTTTAATTAATATATCTCTTGAAATCTAGTTTTTAAATCCATTTTGAAATTTTCAATTTGGATCACAAGTCAAAAAGATATGATCAAAATAGAAACTAGGTCTCAAGTGAAATTTTGAGGACAGAGTTAGTACAGCCTTGATTTGAGGGGTCTAATGGAAACATTTTTTCATTATATTTATACAAAATGTAGACCTTGGAATCCAGTTTCCCAATCAATTTGAATCACCTCAATCTGATATCGTATGAAAAAGTTATTCTCAAAATACTAACTGCTTGTTAAAAAAAATAAAAAAAAACTGCATGGTGACAATTCTAGGTCTTGACTGTTCATAGGCATATTTAACATATAAAATCATCTTATTTTCAAAACCTGTTTATATGGGAGATATATATGTAAGTCTAGTTCGAAACAAAATTTTAATCATCCCATTTGGAGGTCAAATGAAAAAGTTATGACTCATTTAGTGACTACATGTCTTCAGAACAACATAGTAAAACTCTGCCTCCTAGGTCTGTTCATCAAACATTTTGTGATATAAAACCTAAGGGTTTTAAAAACCTGTTTCTAATGGATACAGAAAAATGAATCTACTTTACTCTCCAAGTGTAATCACATCAATCGGATCTTTAACAAAAAAGTTACACTCCAAATAGTGACTGTTGGTCTAGTCTAACATTTAGAAGCAGCTCTATCAAACAGTGAATTGTTCATCATTTTTAGCATATCATATTAAAACATTTTGAAAACCTGTTTATACTAGAAGTATCCACATGAATTCACTTTAACTTGGCTTTGGAATCACTCTAATCATACATGCAACGAAGATTGTGCGAACAAAATATCGGTAGGAGGTCTAGGTTGGCCACCAACTTCTATTAAGTGTAGAGTTGGTACTGGAACAAATTTATTATGTGAAACTCTTGTGGAAAATTACCGAACTTCTATTGCTTATATGCATATGTAAAGTAGGGTATCTTGTCACCTCAATACAAAACAAGAAGAATTTGGCAGATCCTAGATTGAAGAGGCTTGCAGTCAGGAAATAACATTGGTGGACACCCCTCCTTCTATGAGAAGGTATGTTAATCAAACACTAAAGAAGACACTGTTTTGACATTAAATAGTATGCAATTATTTATAGAAGGTCTCATCTTTCAACAAGAATAATTAAAAAAATAACTCAGGGCAGTAAATCATGTTCTTCTATAGATACAATTATCCATTCAAAACCTGTATTGAAAGAGAAAGGGTTTTTTGATAGAGTCAATGGACAGTGTGACAGAAAAAAGGAGGACCCTTCATGGACATTGTAACATTGTAACATTGTCATCCAATGATCAACCATAACATCAATCTTAAAGTTTCAACAGATAACATTTGTCATTAACAAACTATAACAGATAACATCAATAGAAAAATGAAACAGAGCTTCATATTCATGACCAAAGAGTTGTCATATGTAGTCAACAGTTCAAGGGTAGGTTCAGACTTCAAAGTTCAAAGTTCAAACTTAAACTGTCATATAATGTTTACAAAATAGGACATAATGAAGACAAAATACTCTAAAGTTCTAGAAACTAGATTATAAACAGAAAAAGGAAAATAAATCTACTATCTATTAAGCTTTCCTCTTTCCATGAGAAAATTCTAATTTCTTTTCTTCTCTTCTATGAACAAGAGGAGTAGGATTAGGTGGAAATGGTTGTGGAACATAACCATGAGCTACATAGACCCCACACAACATTGAAGGTTGTGAAGCTAAAGGCAAAGCTGCTACATATGGAAACCTAGTGGTGAATGGGGGTGGCATCTCTGCTTCATGATGACTGTCATGAGTCTTGTTAACCCTAGGTTTACCTTCATAAATATGAGTGTTAGTTTCCAACATATATTCATGGATATCATTTGAGGTGAGCTCAATGTTACAAATTTTACCATTTGGCATTGACAATTCACAAGTATCCTAGCTTTGTTGCAACCTTACCTTGTTCTAGAGTTGCATTGTATGATTTTTGGGTAGTGTTCAGATAATTGTTTTAGGGTGATAACACATCTTGTGCTTTTATTAGTAGATCATTCATTTTAGGAATTCGACATTTTATTTTAGTAGAAAAGGATGGTATATTTGGATACCCATTGGGGAGATAGGCTTATGGTTCAAATTTAGGGTGAATTTTTGGTGAAATTCCATTTTTAGATTGTTTTTAGAAATTTCTATTTTTAGAACATAGTTGGAACAACATAAAAGTTATATTTCCAATGACCCATTTTGGAGATTAGCCCATGGTTTAGGTTTCAACCAGATCTGAGACTGAGTTTTGGGTATATTTTTGAGCAGTCTATTTTCAGTAGGTGGAAGATATTTCAAGCAGGGTGATTACATTTTTGAGTACCTAGTATGGCATAGAGCTTCAGTGCAGAATCTTAGGCCATTTTGAGCACTTCTATTTTCCAGAGGCTGGTAACGTTTTGAGTCTTGACACTTGCTATTTTTTGAGGTTTGTGGGTAGTGTGACATTTGGATTTGATTCGTTGCTTTTTACATTAGGATATGGATTGCTACACCTTAAGGGCTCTCATGTCACTTGTCGGGACTTGTGCAAGGCTATTTTTGGCCAGATAGAGGAGTGCCCTCCTTCTAGCTTGACATTGTTGACTTTTGGGGAGATACCTCCTAATTTTAGCCTAGAGTTGGGGTTCTTTTTGGGTTCTAATTCTGATCATGCATGAGTTTATTTTAGGATTTCATCATTGGGGATAGTGCACCCTAGTCCTATTTTCGAAGGTACATGATTCATTAAAGAAGGAAAAAGGTCCATGATTGGACAATGCATGGCAAACTAAGTAGCTTGATTTTAGCATAGAAGTCTACTAGATATATGCGCCTTAGAGAGAGATTACTCCAGTAGGATTGGCAGATCTGTTTTGGGAGATTTGGAAGCTTTTTCAAACAATAGATGTAACAGGTGTACTACCAACAGATTTAGCAGGGTTTTAGCAGCCTTCTAAAACAACAGAGTTTAAGCAAGTTTATAATTGAAGCAGGGTCAGTTTGATGGCTGAGATGCTACAACACTTTAGTGGACTGTACAACATAGTTAACAGGGGGATTTAGAGGCTTATGACAGCAGTGTTTTCCCTTTCCGGGCTTACTATTTACAACAGGTTGGACAACATCACTGAGAGGAGAAGTTGGTGGAGTGAGATTATTTTATTTTGGAGCCTTATCCTCTCTTATCTCCTCCAAGAGACCAAGCCAGTTTTGACAATCCATCTGCAAAAGAGTTATTTTCCCTCATGGCATGAATGAAACCAATGCTTTCAAAAGAACCCACAATCTCCTTTGTGGTATTGATCAGCCCCTCTAGCTTTAATGACTGCTGTTGATATTAGATGACAACCAACAAATATCCAACTTGGAGACTGGAGTCACCAATCACCTGGAATTTGTCACATATCTAGTTTCAATAATAGATTTGTTGCCGTGATGTTTTCCTTGTTGTTTGTACCAACTCCTAAGTTTCATGTGAACTGCCACCAATGATCCTCTGATATAAAAATACTACCCTTACTCCACTCTTTCCAGGATTCTCTTTTGTTGCACCATAAAAAATAAAAACAAGGACGAGAATGCCCCTTGCTCCATTGTTTCCAAGATTCCCTTGAGTTGCATCATCGAAAACTAAAAAAAAACAAGAATACCCCCTGCTCCACTGTCTTCTTAAAAATGACAAGAATACCCCCTACTCCACTGTCTTCTTAAAAAGGACAACATTACCCCCTAATCCACTGTCTTCAGGATTCCCTTGTGCTGCACCATAACAAAAACTCCATGTTTTACTCCTTTTCTATCTACTTGGATGCTCATATGCATTGAAGGCATTTTGAACTTTGTAAAAGACTCGAGAGGGAATAATTAGATTTTCTTTGAATATGGCTTCATTTCTTACTAGACATAGTGCCCAAATTAAAAAAAAGGAATATATTTATGTTTATAACTGGTATCTTGATCTTCTAGCCAATGGCCGAGGGCTATTTCCATTGATTCTCCCATCCATCAGTGGTTTTGAATAGACAGTCTAGGTTTGTTGTCCCTCACCAACAATGAACCTCTAACTTCTAGATTAGTACTTGCTAATTTGAGGGGGGTTCTCCTCATATAACATTGTTGAACAAAATCTTGGAATCTGCCAATTATGGCTTCAAATAAGCAAGAACAACAGACAGATCTACAATCAAAAGATTGCATATCAGCAAGCAAATTCTCAAAATGTGTGAACTATTATACAAAATCAGTTACAATTTGCTTAAAGTTGATCTTGATATACATGAATGATTGGTTCTAGGGCTAAGTGGGTGATGGAATAGAGTCATAGACAAAAAATAGCAAGAAAATTATAAATATGATCCTATTGATTAAAAATACCCTAAAATTCAATCATTAAAGAAAAGACGAGAACTGCTGGTCAAAATTAGTATGAAGTCAACCTCAAACATAACACTGAAACTTCACATTAGTTTGCATGCCTTGCTTAACTTAGACAAGAAACAAGATCACCCTAGGTTGTTCCCTCCTTGTTCCATCCACTGTGCACATGCCAAGATTTTGCAGTCAGCTACTATGTAAGTCCACATTTAGTCAAAGGAATACTCAGGCATAAGAACAGGTCTAAAAGATCATTACAAGGTGCTTAAGATAAACCTGAAATGCCATAATACTGAAGCACATACTACTACAGGAAACACCCCTAATGCATACTGGAAATATGTTGTAAAAATACCCCTTGCACTGTAGCTACATGGAGTCAACATATACTGCCATTGGTCCATGAAACTTCTGAATTTTGAATATAAACAGTGAACCTGTTGTGCAACAACCATTCCTCTTAAAATTTTCTCTTTAATACTGGTAATTAGAATCTGAAACATACATATTATTGAACTTGTCCAAACACATCTAGGCAAAGGGCGCTTTAACTGTGGTTTTGGATCAGACTTCAATACTAATTCTACAGGCTGATTTTACTGTCAAATTCTGCTTGAGGATGTTGTCAAAGTGTGGCTAAAGTTTACCTCATAACATCCAAGTGTTGTCCATAAAAAAATTATATAGTTGTTTATCAATTCTAACCCATCAAACCATGGTTCCTGCCTCAATTTATCATGGTTGTCCTTGCTTTTATCCTACAGGCCAGTCACCAAAATACAGTCCTACAACAACCCTTTCTCACATATGCCACTATTTAATGATCCTATCCTGAAATCTCTATGTATAAAACTGATCTGAGCACTATTTCACAATAGAAACACACGGTCAATTGTTGATTAGACGACAATCCTGCTAGTATAACATCCTCAAAATCAACATATTGTTCTGAAGTAGTGTACTGCTTGAACCAACTTGTAATAAGAGTTATGAGACAACTACAGAAACCACATACTAACTCAAAAGGAAAAGAAATGGATAAACCTTCAAATGATGTGAAGAAAGAATACTTATAAGGATGGGTTTTTCCAAATCAAGAGGGAAAACTAGGGCTCCAGATTTAAAATAGCAAGCATCGCAAATAAGAAATAGAAAATTGAATTCTCACATGCAATAGTATCAACTAAAAAATGCAAGAACCAAGGTGAATTAGGGTTTTGAGCTTTATAAAGTTGGCATCATCACACATTCCACCCAAGAAGTCCTTATTAATAGAAGTCAACCTGGACCAATAATTGACATAGTATATGCCTTTTAAGATTGGTGTTGTTAAACGGGACAATTTCTACCTTTGTAATATTACCATTTATTCTAGTGTAGACGATGAAGCAGAATGCCTTGCACATAGTTGAAGCTCTACCCTAGCTATGCCCCCTTCCATCCAACTCTTCCTGAGCCACCCCTCTTTTTTTGAGCTCTACCCTTGCCACTAATGATGTTACTCCTTGCATCTTGCCATATCCTCTACCACTCTTAATCTATTGCATGCGATTCTTGATGTGGCTAGGCATTTCTTCTAGTCATCCCCACAACCCTCAACTTGAGTGAAATGACAACTTGTCATGCATGCAACTCATCATGCATCATGAATGCATGCAACATGCCACATGACATGCATGACTTGACAACTTTGGCTTCGACCGCTTCGACCTAGACATGCAACTTTGACTTTCACAACTTGAGTTTGACAACTCAGCCTTGACATTCAACTCGACTCTTTACAACTCGACTTATTACATGGAAATTAAAATTTCTTCGACATGGATAATGTTACACGTGCCAACGCACTAGATCAATACATTTACATTTATTTGCATAAGGAAGATTGTTTGTTTCTAGCTCATAGGAATTGGACATTCAACCTAGCTTTTGCTAGATGCCTTGACTTTTTCTCATGGATCACAAGGCTTGACTAGGTTCACAGAGGTTGTACATTTCCCATGGCTTTTTCACTAGTCTGTCTATGCTCATAGAGGTTGTATGTTCCCCCTGACTTTTGCACTAGATTGTCTATGCTCACAGAGGTTATACATTCCCCCTAACTTTTGCATTAGACTTACATCTTGACTTGTGTCTTAGACTTACAAGAATTATTCCTTTGCCTTGGCTAGACTCACAAGATCATATAGCATCTCGTTCGCCCTGACTTTTGGTTTGACTCACATAGGTTGTACGTTCCCCCTAGATTTTGTCAATACCTCACAAGACTGGTTGATTCTACAAATCTCCCTGACTAGCCTCAGGGTGGCCCACATGGCCTCTCATTGGAGAATGACTATCGATGCTGTCAAATTTAACACTCCATCTCAATGAGGGAGTCATTCTCAGCCACACCAAGCTTGCTTCTCATCTACTCAAATTCTCTCAATCGCAATGGATTGGTCAGGATATCAGCTACCCGCTTGCTCGTGGCTGTGTACTGTAGCTTTACAATTTTTCTTTGGATCATGTCTATGATGTAATGGTATTTCATGTCAATGTGCTTTGATCCGTCGTGAAATATTCATGCATGCTTTGATAAAAAACAAGGGTGATACTTGGAGATAATGAAACAATAGAGAGGGTGAAATATTCATGCATGCTTTATGTTGTAATGGATAGTAGAAGGGGCACCACCCTTTAGGTTATTTTTGGATCTGATTTATGTGATAGAAAGATCCCACTCAAGGGGATATGATAATTGGCATCCAACACAATTCACTAGTGGTTAGTGGTGCACTTTACTGGGATTTCAACAGTCCTTCAAATTCATCATCACTAGTATCTAGTATGATACCATTTTTTGTTGACATGGAGTTTCCTACCATGTCTGTCAACCGCGAGTGTCATAAGGCATCATAACAATGAGATCCTTGACAAACACAACCCCCGATGCTTGCAACGTTGTCTAGAGGATGGACACATTATATTTCTTTTTCCAAATATGTAAAATGAGTATATTACAGTTTAATGAATACATTTTCCTATTATTATATATGGTTTTGTAATTTATCAAAAATTCGCCAAGACTTTATAAGGTTTTATAATTCAATGAAAGATTCGCCAAGATTTTACAAGATTTTATAATTCAGTGAAAGATTCGCCAAGATTTTACAAGATTATATAATTGACTAAAAGATTCGCTAAAAAATTATATATACATATTATATTATTGATAAAATAGCCTTCAATTTTTCCTATGTATCATGGGGATTCACCCATTTATTATATATATAAATTTAGGGGGGGTTCTTAAAATCACCCTTGCTCACAGTCATCATGCATAGAGAGAAAGGAAACCTGAAGAGAGGCCCAACCTACTATGACTCCATCACTAGAATAACTAACCCTGCCCCTTCGCTTACTCTGTTTCAGCTCCCTGTTATGCATGATGTCATGTCTCCCTCCACAACTCAAAATTGGGATTCCTATGACAGTGGCTCGGTCCTAGTGGATAAGGAAATCCCTTCAACCCAGCTCCAGTCTATGTATATTCCCATGGTGGTTTCTCCAATGCAAACACAAAACATCATCATGCCCCCAACGCTGCAGTAGGGGGATTACAACGGTTGCCCTGTTCTGGAAGAGATACCTCAAGTTATAATTCAATAAGGGACCCCAAATAATATGGAATTGAACACAGTGGTTTCATAGTTTGAGGACACGGTGCCTAAGAAGCCCTTACAACAAATTTTCTCTGCAGAGCATTTGGATCTCATTTTTGAAATGAGAAGGGATGTCACAGACAAGCTACATCACCAGGAAACTCTTCACCATCGACTAGACATGTTATTTGATTAACTCTCAAGCGTTCCCGGAAAAAGACAATGCCCCACTTGTTGTCAGCTTTTCACTTTTGCTCTAGTTCCACTTTGTTCTTCATCAATTGATGGGGATCTAGGTGTTTCTGGTGTCGGATAGTCTCAAGTTTAACTTTTTGCTAAATGTTAAGATAGTATAGTCTCACACTCTGGCCTTCTTGTTTATCGTTTCTTTTGTTTAAATTTTATGTGGCAACAACTCAAGTCATGGACCTATTTTCAGAGCCTAGGTCCAGTTCTAGTTTCCACTTTTTCAAGAACAGACCACAGGCTCCCCCATATGTACATGTTTTTTTGAATCTTTGAGGTAATATTTACTTGCAAAAAAATTATATATGTTTGAGGACACTAAACTATAAAAAATTTCAAGCAATTTGATTATGATAATAAAATACCAAAGTATAAATAGTGAAACCAAGACTTAAAAATACAAAAACCACTAAAAATAACCTCAAGCACTCCCAAGAAGCCTACTACCTCAAGCGTCTCCAAGAAGTTTTTAAAGAGATAAGCATAGAATATTATGTCCTTGATCATATGATGCAAACTACTCAAAGTGAAAACCAAGCACAACAACCGATGTAGGGATGAGCAAATCAAGAGCCAAGCGATCTAGGGTTCCAAAGCTAGAATAAGACAAAAACCAAAAACTAGGCACACAGGGGTCCAAATGGGACAAAACCCGAGGAGACCCTACCAACATTGCTACGTAGAAAAGAACCGAGAATGAAAACCCTACATCCACCAACCACCCAAGCCACTCTAAAGCTCATGGTCTCTAGAATCCAACCCACAAAGGAAGTCACCACCAAAGGGAAAATAACTATAACCAACAAGAAAACCAAGAACCCACTATACACCACCAAAACTGCACAAGTCAAGCCAACTCACCCTCAAAAGCATAGAAAATCTAGAGTAAACCCCTAAAGCAACACACAATAATAGAATTGCCCACCTCTAACACACAAACCCAATAAATGTAGCTAGTTGTTGACATGTCGCATCGCCATCGAAGAACATCCCTGGGCAACCACAATGAGATTTTGTTTGAGCGTATGGCAACATGATCTCTCCATAACACCAACACCAATGAAACAATGAAGGTAGGCATGACAATAAACACAAAAGAATGAGTTGCAACAAAACCTAAAGGTGAAAGGAGAAGACACAACTAGAGTAAACCTTAGCTTCCATCCTTAGAGTTCTGGAGAGTTGCCAACTCTTCGTAAATATTTTATATTATTTTTCTTTATGATTCTTATTTATTCACATTCATATAGTTTTTTTAAAATGGTTTTCACAAATATGAGTCAACAAGAACTATCCTATGTACAATGTACAGTGTATTAAAAATATCTTATACAATGTGGAATATCCATTTGTTTAAAAATATTGCAATTATAGTTATTTATTTCGCTGAAATCGATTGAAAGTAATTATTAACTCCTTGTAAACACTAAAGTATACACAAGTAAAAGAAAATAAAAAAATCATATCAAAAACATGAATAAACTTGAACCACAGTGAAAGGACAACACTATCTCATTTTGACCCACCTAACAAAATCCATTTACAATATTGATATAGTTTTAGTTAAAAACTTTTGAAAAATGTCCAAATGAAAGATGTTCAAATACATTTATGATAGCAAGTGAGAAAGAGTACATTTAGACCAAACTTAAACAAAGTGATGTCCATGTTTCATAATTGTCCCACATGCAAAACAAGTGCTTTCTATTCCATAAGAATGAAAAACATTCAAATAAATTTGTGGTGTTTTTTGCATGTCTCTTATTATATGATTTATATGTTATGTCTTGGACATGTTTTTGTCAATTTTAGTATGTGGGCATCTCATGTCTTTGGTGTTTGATATACCATGTTTTTGGTGTTTTTTGCATGTCTCTTATTATATGATTTATATGTTATGTCTTGGACATGTTTTTGTCAATTTTGGTGTGTGGGCATCTCATGTCTTTGATGTTTGATATACCAAATTTTTGGTGTTTGATATACCTTTTTTTTAAATAAATAAATATTATTTTATTTTAATATTTATAAAAAACAAAGTTTTTTTAATAAATAAATATTATTTTATTTTATTTCAATATTTGTAAAAAACAAAGTTGAATCAAATGAGAATTTTGGGAGAAAAAAGAATGATGAAGAGATTATTAAAAAAAAAAGTATATTAAATTTCAACTTAATAAAAAAAATGAAAAAAAATGAAGATATAAAAGAATAAATGAGAATTTTGGGGGAAAAAAAATATGATAAAATTATAAAAACATAAAAGTATATTAAATTTCAACAAAAGGGTGAAGAAAAATGAAAATATAAAAAAATAAGAATAAAATATAACATTATGTTTAACAATAATTGGAAGAAAAAAATAAAAAATGAGAAGAATTATCTTTTTATTATTTAAATAATATTTCAACATAATGTATATTAATATTTGAGTTATCTCTTTTATTATTTAAATAATATTTTAGCATAATGTGTATTAATGCTTTAAACATAATATATATTTTGAGTAAAATTTAAATCCTTGGTTATAAAAAATATTTCACATTAAACATTTAAAAAAATTAGTAAGATTGATGTATTTTTTCCTATTTACTTGAATAAAAATTAGTAAGATTGATGTATTTTTTCACTATTTACTTGAATAGTGGAATATAAGCTGTTTAAATAGTGTTATATCTAATATGTAAGATATTTTTTCAAAATTAAATAAGTTCTTTAATGAAATGGCTACACACTTTTGGGTTTCATAATGAATTCACAATTTCAAATTGTGAGGTACTCTTAAAAATGAAATAACATTATATTGGTTTTCATAATGAATTCACAATTTCAAATTGTGAGGTTTTTAAAAAAAAAATATTATATATCTTGTGATATAAGTGATTATGAGAAAATCTATGTGTTTTTTATATTCAAGTTTTGTGTCTTATCATTTATGTATACATGGATCATAAAGTATAGGACAACCAACCTTTATTTTTAATTGATAAGAACAAACTTTAAACTGAATTTATATTTTTTTTTCCAAAAGAAAATTTTGCATTATATTAAATATAATATAATCTTTTTACATATGACTTTTTTGCATTGAAAGTGGTAAAAATAAACCAATACTGTCCAGGCAAGAGAACATTGAGAGAGAGTCTAATAAAGTGGGAAAAAGAGCCAATGTTGGCAAGCTTATATCCATCGACACAAAGGCGAAAGAAACTGGAAATCTTTTAAGAAACAGGTTCCAGTCTAAAAGAGTTCATAGACAGAGGAGAGCAAAAACCTGCAGAAAAGAAGCTAAAGAGATGTGTACTGAAGTAGACCCTCATGGCCATCCATCCAAAGGGTATAAGCTATTCTCTCGTGGCAGCTGTGAAGGGCCTTTTTTGATTGGCTATCCGCTTCATAGTTCGCTTCCCTATAAATATGAGAAAAAGTGATAGATTTGAAAAGATGATAGATTTCTACTATTCTTTCCTTCCACGCATCCAGATTTGCCACCCTAAGATCACCTTTCCTATTGAGCCAGTCTATGACAATCTTTGAGTCTCCCAAAACATGTAAATCAGAAACTGATAATCTAACTGCAAGCACTAAAGTAGCCCAAGCACCCATGAGCTCAGCTCTAGTGTTGGTTCCTTTCCCACAATTCAAAAGCCATATGTATTCTCTATGATCATCTAGTTTTAAGACACCTCCTGCTTCACTTAAGAAACCTTGTTGTTGAGTTGTCCTGTCAAACCATGCTAAAGTTTTTTCTATAGGGTAGGTAGGCATGAGATACCGAGAGGTACTTCCCTTGTGTAAATTCAAAGTGATGCCCACAACACTCCTTGATAAGAAGACAATTCTTTTCACTAAGGGCCTCAAATCATCAAAAATAGCCTTGTTCCTATCGAACCAGATATACCAACATACATAAGCTGGAAGTGTTTTCAAGTTGGGATTCTGATTAGTCCAGTTTCTAAATGATTCAACCATTGTGTTACCATTCCATCTGGAAACAAGAATCAAATCCTTTTTGAGCTCCTCCCATACATTCTAGGTAAAGGGACAGTTTAGGAAAAGATGATTGGTGGATTCTCTATCCTTTTTACACAAAATACAGATACCTGGGCCCTTCCATCCACGCTTTTGAAGATTTTTCCAAGATAAGATTTTGTTTTCTGCTAAGAGCCATACAAATAACTTAATCTTCAGGGGACACTCCCACTTCCACAAATTTCTTCGCCATCCTCCAAGCTTTGTTTTCCACAGAGAATTTGAAAAACCATCATAGATATTTTTGACAGAGATGTTTCATGAGTTGTCTCCTCCAATTCAAATAATCTCGTCCTGTTTTTCACCTAAAGAAATGCCTGAATCAATCAATGATTGTCTATAGCAGTCCCACTCCACAACAAGTATATCTACCAACTCCAATTCATCGCTACTAATCCATCTAGTACATGTTGCAACTCCAATACTTTGTCGGCTCGCTTGATATAAGAAGTGTATTCCTTTTTTATTTAGACGACTCACTAGTTCCTGCAATAAAAATGCTTCATGACCCATACCTAAGATCACGTCCTTCCCAACTATATCTTGAATTTGTACTTGTGGATATAAGTTCTTAACCAAAACATCAAACTTGGGTGTATGGCAAGGTATAAATTATTTTGTTGATATGTGAGGAGTTGTGACCCTCATCTCATTATCATTGTATAAAGTACTTTATCAAAACATGTACTCTATAGGATTTGAACATGGTCTTCATAATGAAAATCCACGGCCTTTACCAATTGACATCATCCATGTTGACTGATGTTTTGGTAGGCATTAAGGAGAACATGAGTCGGGCTTTTAAGAAAAGCGTTTTTAAATGATTATAGTTTTGATGAATTTAAAAATTAGGAAAATTGATATGGTTAAAAATATGGGTTTCTTTGTAGGAGGTCACAGGTTCAAATCCAGAGGGATAGAATATGTACACCTCCATAGACTTTAACAATTAAATCAAAGGGGAACCCATGTCCCACAAACAAAGAGATCCCATACACCAATTTAATGTATCGCACAGTTATAAACTTAAAATTAATTTTTTGTTATTATTTTAGTAGCAGATTACCTCCTCTATGAGTATATACTTTATTTAAAAAATCTAACATGGTATCAAAATACTGCAGGACAGAGGCTGGCGATATGGCATGGTGGTCATAGAGGTATCAATTCCGCACATTACACTTCTTACTCTATCCGGACTTGGAGAATCTTCAGACGTTCCATTACAAGTTAGCACATCTATGTCAACATAATGTTGACTTATCACTGATAATGTGGGAACGGGTTAAAATTTATTTTTATGTTTTTTAATTAAAAATAAAATTTGTAATAATTATTTAATATATTAATAATAATTTAAATACGTAAAGTAAAGTAGGAATAGTTGGAATATCATTATTGTGATTCGATCAAATTTTATACCAGGCATTTAAATTTTATAATGGATATATTATGCGTTGATATATGAAAAAGACATTTAAATTTTATAATGGATATATTATGAGTTGATATATGAAAAATGTAACTTGTAATATAATATATATTTAAATTTTATAATGGATATATTATGTGTTGATATATGAAAAAGATATTTAAATTTTATAATGAATATATTATGTGTTGATATATGAGCTTGTCTTTTAAATAAGGGGGTTCTATATACTAATTTGGTGTGGCTTGGCCGGCATTTTAAAAATAGATTATTATTATTATTATTATTATAAAATGGAAATGTTTTAAAATTGGAACATTTGATGAGAAGAAATTTAATCTTTTTATATAATGAGAAGTTGATTAATTTTATAATTTGAATGAGATAACCTTGCTCAGACAACGATAGATTGTTGCTTATGGGTACACTATGTGTTTATATATATAATGCTTTATTAATTTAAATATGATATCTAATATGAATATGATGTATTTGAACATATATATAATGATGATGATTAACTTTTACTAAAATCAAATTGGTCTATGGGATCTTAAGAGGGTAAGGGATTATTTGTAATCTTTTAGAATTTTGTTTTTGTGCTCGAAAAACATTAAGAGAAGTTTTCCAAGATCACAATAGTTTTGTTGAGTTAAAAGGTTAGGAAAGTTGGTAGTGTGACAAATATTTTGAAATTGAGATCTAACATGGGTATAGGCTGGAAAATCTAAGAGAAAGTGTTTTTCATCTTCAACCTTCTTAGTGTCACAAAGGTGACACACTCTTTCATCCCATGGTATTTTAGGAATTGACCAATGCCCAGTTTCACTATGGACCTTGTGAGAATTTATTCTTATCTTAGCAATGCTGATTTTTTTCTTTACACTTGTCAAAACAAAGAGATAATTTTGATCTTCTAGATCAGGGTTGATTACATCCTTATAATGCCTTAATTTTCTTTTTTCCTCTAACTCTTTATCACACCACATTTTCTCCTTAAATTTTGATTTGATGATATTTTTAATAGTATCCTTATTCTGCAAAATGGTGTCTTCCATGATTCCCCAATAGTTTAGCTAAGGTTGGGCATCTTCATGTCATCATTGCTTGAGTCGATGGTGGTTATGAATGGATTTTGAAGCAATTTTAGGTCTTCCATGTTGTTTAACTTGTTCTTATACATTAGGTATCTAGTCATAGTCATGCTCTCGATGGGGTAAAGGCTTGCCTCTAAGAGGAGGATGGGATAGGGCGTATTTCCTTTGATTTTGAGATTATAGGTTATAAAATTATTGTGTATTTTCTCTATTGTTCTCCAGGATTCATGAGAAATACTACATCCCCAGACTTCACATCCATAAAGAATAATAGGCGTAACAAGAGTCTCAAAGAGGAGTTTCTTCTTATCCCATATCCAAAGATCAGTTGATTTACACTTGTTTTCGAGCCCATAATTAGCTTTTTGTCCCCCAATAATCATTTTCTCAATGTTATAATTCCAATTGAGCTTGTGGTGAATATTGATTCCAATATATTTGTATGAAGTCACTTCCTCCAAGTTGTTTTTGTCATATATGAAGGTATCATGAGTGATCTTATTGGATTTAATAATCATGACCTTAGTCTTGTCACTATTAATAGTCATACCCATATTGGAGCAAAAATCCTTGAGGATTCTTAGTTGGTTTTCAAGATTGTGGGGACTCCTTGCCATAAGAACGATATCATCAACATAAAGAAGAAGATTGATGACTATATCAGTGAGAGTAGGGCTGACACAACCTGCTTCTTCCAAGCAATCTTCTAACTTGTCAATGTATATGCCAAAAAGGGTAGGGGATAAGAGAAAACCTTGTGTAACTCCAATATTGCAATTAATCTCTTCCAACCCGCCCTCAGTGTTCTTAAACTTGGCAATAACTTTCTCATACAACCTTATTGCAACAACCCTCAACTAGAAAGGCACTTTTATCTCTTCCAACCTATTCCAAAGGTTTTTCCTAGGAACTGTGTCAAAAGCTTTTCTAAAGTCAACAAAACAGAAAAAAAGATTGGTTTTAGTGTTGTGGAACTCCTCTGCAATGATCCTAAAGGTAACAAGATGGTCCACAGTAGAATGATATCTCCTAAACCCAACCTAGCCTTTAGCTCTTTTACTGTGAATTTCTAGCCAAAGACTAATCTTCTTTTCCAAAATAATTCCATAAAGCTTGGCTAAAATAGGGCTGACCATAATGGTCTTATAGTTAGAGGGAATGTTCCTATCCCCATTTTTAAAAATAGGAACAATGAAGCTTTGCATCCAGAATTTAGGGAAGCCTTCTTGACTGCTAAATTGAAGAGCTTGTGTATGTGAGGGATGAGGATAGGCCCTCCGATTTTAAAAATTTCAACTTGGTAGCCTTCAATGTCCTTAACTTTCCCATTTGCAAGTCGCTTAACCCCGAACTCTATGTCATCCAAAGAAAAAACTTCATCCTCTGTAAGGACAATAGGAATGATGTCCATGGCATTAGGGAACTCGTAAATACTTTTAAGGTAGGAATTCCAATCCCTTAAGGGAATCCTTATTTTATTTAGTATTGTGGATTAGAATTTGCCTCCAGAACTTCTTAGGATCCATCTTAGATAGTTGTGAAAGTTGGTCTTGTCTTTTATTGATATAGTACATTATTTTCATTTTAATTAGGGATTTGTGCGTATTGATCTTATCAAATTTCAAGCACTCATTAGAAGCATCCCTAATGGATTTCCTAGAAATTTTACATTCTTTATCATACCAAGGGTTGGTCGTTCTATTATTCTTTTTACAAGACACCTCGAAAGAGAACTTGTTAATAGAAGTGGAAAGGGTACTTGTAAAATTATGATAGAGGTATTCAATGTTGTCCTTATAAGTTAGGAGATGTAATTCGCTATTTAAATCCTTTAAGAAAAGGTCAAATTTACTTTTGCTAAAGTGCAACTGCCTTTGATTATCATAATTCTCTTCAATGGCACTGATGTGCATGGCAAAGTTTAGAGTTAGGGTTAAAGGTCTAAGATGAGAGTCGGGTTCATGGTCATTTAAGAAAAGGTCAAAAGTTATTGTTTGGTTGGAAACAAGGATATCACATATCACATAATCTACAACGCTACCACCTATTCCATGAATACAAGTCATCTGGTTGGAGTTTGGCCACTTCATTACTCCATTGCAAATTATTAGGTCTTGAGAGCTGCAGAGCTTGACCAACTCAATACCAAACAAATTTTCAATTAGGTATTTAGAGTTTCTATTGTAGCTATTAGATAAAATAAGGTCCTCATCTAGCCATAAAGGATTATGATTGGAATCATTGCTTAAAAGAGTAGCTTGGTTAGTTGCAGTCCTAGCATTAAAGTCTCCTAGCAGGAGGATATTACCTTCATTTTTCAAACTACAAATATCTTGTTCTAAATTATTATAGGGATAATTGCTATCTAGAGTGTTTTTCTTATAAAAAGTAGAATTAATAGGTGCAAAATAGAAAATATTGAAATTTCTAAGGATTTAATATAGTTTCTATAAAATTTTGGCAATGTTTGAGGTAAAATAATTTTATTCTATGGAATTTGGGAGAATTTGTTTTAGAAAAAATGGAAATTGGCGAATCTTTTTTTGGGAAAAAACGTGGAAAATTAGCCCAATTGCGAAATTTAGCCCCTAAAATCATCTATGATTTTATTACGGTCATGGTCCAATTCAATCATCTTATTCATTTCCTCTTTGATGGGTTTGATATCCAATTTGTTTTCTAGATTACTAAGGGTCAAATTGTTGGTTAGTTTTTCTTCTAACTCTTTAGTCATATCTCTCAGGTTGAGATTTACTTCAAGCTCTCCTTCTTGGGTTGATTGTTTTTGTTTTTCCATTTCTTAAATCACATCCTCCATTGTATGTAATTGACTCTTGAACCCTAACAATCTATACTCTATTTGGGTTTGAATGGTATCTTTGAAGAGTCTAAATTTTTTTATCAAGCATTGTCTCTAGCTCTATTTGGAGTTTTATGTCACTTTCTTCACTCCTTTTTTCTAATGATTCTAACTCTATTTGGTGTTTCGCATCTTTTTTTTCTCTCATTTTTTCTAATTATTCTATATAATCCTAAAGGCTTTAGGGTGACTTTGGGGGGCTTCCCCTTGAGAAGCTTAGTTTTTGGGGTAGGTGGTGGAGTGTTCATATTGAAAATAAGAGAAAATAAGTAACAATTATTATTTTGGATTGACTTTAAAAATGGAAAAGAATTTATTTAATTGATAATAATGATATTAATTATTATCTCTAAAATCAACATTTACTTATTAAAATTTTAAAAATTAAAAATAAATAAATAAATAAATTTCAATTATATTTAAATCTCTTTAATTTTCACACGTTACTAAATTATAAATACATTTTAAATTAAACTTGAATCAAAGTAACAACCGACTCGCCTAATTTAAGGTGTGAAAATGTTCAGTTGGTTGAAGAATCCAAAACTCATTTACAAACAAGCACTCGGGTGCTCAGTGGGTGGAAGAAGCCAGAACTAAAAATTACAACGGGCGGAAGAAGCTAGAACTAAAAATTATTCAAAACCCCACAAAGTATTCTTGTCAAAAAGTTCAAAACCACGGATATTATTCATGTCACCCAAAATTCAAAACCCCAGCCTGAGTGGGCCTAATGGTTAAGAACATGTGTTTCCTCACTACTACATATTGAAAAATTTGTGACAAAAGTACTCTTTCGTCGCAATATGCAAGAGAAAAAGTTCAATTTTTCTAAATCCACCCCGTATTCGTCACTATCTCGATGCATGTACTTTGACTAAATTAATATGGTCAATGTTCATCACAAGAGAGACACATGTAGTTTGTTTAAATTAATAAGGTCAACATTCGTCGCAAGAGCAACGACTGACCTAACGTTAAAATTGACTGTTAAAAATGACAAATAAATAGGTAAAAAAAATAAAAAAATTAGGTTACAATCGTCGCAATTGCGACGATTGTGACCTAAAATTGGATTATAAATATTTGACGATTTAAAGATGTTGCGACAATCTTGCTATAACAACGACGATTCCGAAAGGGTATTTTTGTGCGGAAGAATGTCGCGGAATGTTGTTAGAGGTGGGAAAAAAAGTAAATCGGGTGAAAAGGGTGATGGTAGATGTTATTGCCCTTGTAAAAGATGTTTCCTCATACATCACGTAAGAATTTTAATAGCAACAACTACAAAACATTGTAGGAAATATGGGCACATTGATGGCGGATCGAATGAATATCATCCCATGGTAATTAGCTATATATTCATTATCTTTTTTTTATTTTGTCAATTTTATATAAAATTGTATATATATATATATAAATTGTTTGAATGTTTGTTATAGTATACACTAATTTTGCATGATTGTTTGTAATTATAAAGTTAGAGTTGC
>CBVK0100043179.1:0-38742 GCA_900067695.1 Picea abies
CCCTACACGACGCTCTTCCGATCTCACTTTTAAATCTTAGTAGTCCCTCCTTGTCGATACTTATATCCGGTTCATCTGACATTGTGACACTATTTTGCAATTCTGCCATCATCTTAGTGTAATTTTCGTCATTAATAACTACCGTTTTGATTCTTTGTTCTAGATCACTTTCTGCTCTACTGATATTTATCTCAAATAACCCATGGATTCTGCGACTTAAAGAATCTTCTACTTTATTTTCCTTACCCTTGATATGTCTAAATTCGAAGTCAAATTCTCTCAAGAAGGCTAGCCACCTTGCTTGTCTCGCATTAAGGTCTGGTTGGTTAAACAGATATTTCACTCCGCTATTATCTATCAATATTAAGAATTTTCTTCCCATGATATAGCGTCGCCACATTTTTAAGGCATGTATTACTATTGCCAATTCTAAGTCATGAGTGACATAATTTCGCTCGTGTTCCTTTAATTTCTTGGATTCATAACAAATCACATGCCCTTCCTGAGTTAGAACACCACCTAGCCCCTCTTTACTTACATCAACGCATACTTTGAAGTCTTTATCTAGGTCTGCTACCTTCAAGATGGGCGTCGATGTCAATAATTCTTTTAGCTTGTTAAAATTGTCTTGACACATTTGCGACCAGTTAAACTTGGTCCCTTTCTTTTGTAGTGACGTGATAGGGTAGGCTATCTTGGAGAACCCTTCTATAAATCTGCGACAATATCCAATGATTCCCATGAATGACCGGATATCTGCCACATCTTTAGGCACTGGCCATTCCATAATGGCTTCTGTCTTTTTCGGGTTTACGACAATACCTTTTGAGGAAATGACATGCCCTAAATATTGTATTTCTTTTTGATAGAAATCACATTTGTCAAATTTTTCGTATAGTTTGTGTTTTTTTAGTGTTTGCAGGACTATTCGTAATTGCTCATCATGTTCCTCCTCCATTTTAGAATAGACCAGAATATCGTCGATAAATACTACTACGAACTTGTCTAAGTACTGGTTAAAAATGCTATTCACTAATCACATAAATGTGGTTGGTGCATTAGTGAGTAAGAAAGGTATGACTAAAAAATTGTAGTGTCCATATCTTGTTCGAAAAGTTTTTTTGTTTATGTCCTAGTTCTTTATCCTAACTTGATGGTAACCGGATAGTAAATCCAATTTTCAGAAGATCTTGGCCCCTCCAACTTGATCGAACAGATCCTTTATCCATGGTAAGGGGTATTTTTCTTAATGGTTACTTTGTTCAGTCATCTATAATCGATACATAGTCCTAGAGTACCGTCCTTCTTTTTCACAAAGAGGACTGGTGCTCCCCATGGCGAGACACTTGGTCTGATATACTCTTTATCCAACAATTCATGCAATTGTATTTTTAATTCTGTCAGTTCTAGTAGACTCATTTAGTAGGGCGCTTTTGAGATAGGGGTTGATCCGGGTAGTAAGTCTATGGAGAAATCTATTTCTCTCCTAGGAGGTAATTCTGGTATCTCATCAACAAACATGTCTCTGAATTCACGTAGGAAAACAAAGTCTTCTAACCTGGGCTTATCTTCTTTTTATAATAGATTTGTTACTTTGATGGCGTAAACTTGACATCCCTTTCTAATACATTTCTTGAATTGCATCACTGAAACTGGTCTGACTGACACAAGTATTGGTATGCCCTGGGTTGTTCTAACAGTGCCAAAATTATCTTTATAGCTAGGTATCTTTGTATAACAATCTAGTACTACTTTGTGTTGTTCCAACCAATCCATCCCAATAATCATATCATAAGACCCTAGTGGTAGGATGTTCAGATTGGTCCTTATCTTTTGACCATCTAAATTGAACTCAAGATTAGAAATAAAGTTAACTACTTTTCTTTTAGTCCCTGTTGCTAGTTGTACAAGCCAAGATTTTGCATGCTTTTGCTTCTTAAGTTTATTCGACTCTACTACATCGGGAGTAATATAACTTGACATAGCTCCAGGGTCAATTAAAACAGAAATTCGAGTGCCATGAATTTTACCTTCAATCTCTACCACCGAGGTCTGGTGGTCAGCTTGTCGACCATCTATAGCTGCATTTATCCAATGAAAACTTTTGCCCATGTCTCCTACTGTCGAGGCTTCTTGCAAATTGTGGACGACGGATTTGTTTGTTGCAAATAAATGTGGACAGTTCCTCCTTAGATGAGGCTCTCCACACTCCCAACATTTTAATGGCTTGCGGGAGTTGTCCCCAAAATTCTTCGTTCCAAGTTTTACCAGTTTACCGCTACCTTGCGTATTCGGATGATTGGAGTGAAAATCCTTCCTTGGGAAACTTTTTGCTGCATTTCGATAAGGAGCTAGCTGGTATCCTTTCTTTTGATGGTTTATTCCATCCTACTTCTTATCCTTCCAGGTCTTGGGAAACTCTACCCGCTATTTGTACTGGTCATAGCACATTCGTGCCTTCCTGAATGCCTCGCTCAAGGATTTGGGGTTGTCAAAATCAATTATGTCCTTGTAGGATTGTGGTAAACAACCTAAGAATCGTTGGATTTTTACCTTATCCTCCTGAATGTATGGTACAAACCTTAGTAGTTCCAGAAATTTATTTATAAGTTCATCCATCGTCATTTGTCCAAGTCGTAATTCATAAAATTCTTTCGTCTTCCTTTCATAATAGCTCTCATAAAGGTATTGTTTCTTAAAATACTTCTTGAAGTTAGACCATTCCAACTGTTTCTCCTTTAGGCCCTTGGCCAGTTTCAGGTCCTGCCACCAAATGTTGGCCTTCCCCTTCAGATTGTAGATGGTCATTCTGACCTTCATGTTGCTGGAATAGTTGTAGATTTGGAAGTATTTCTTGATGTCCAACAACCATGCCTCGACTTCTTCTCCTG
Organism: Picea abies; assembly: GCA_900067695.1. NCBI lineage: Eukaryota > Viridiplantae > Streptophyta > Pinopsida > Pinales > Pinaceae > Picea > Picea abies. Next base: position 2,892 of record CBVK0100043179.1, read on the forward strand.
TCCTGGATTCTCCGTCAAAAGTAGTTGGTTTAATCTTTCTAAATTCTCTTTCAAGGTGGTCTGTTTGTTTTCCTTTTCTGTCTGGTAAGGTTTTGTCTTCAACTGAAGGTGACCCTTCAGACAACTGTCTCCTTTTTCGGTTTTCACACCAGAACTCTTGGAGGCCCTTTTGCTGACCTCTTCCTCGGGGTTATCATCTTCTGGGTTTTTCTTGGTTACTATACTATGCAGGAGCACTTCATTTATCTCTTGTTGTTCTTGTTGTGCCTTCTTTAATTTTTCATTGTCGGCCTTGAAAACCTGTAGTTCAACTATAAGGTTTCTCATTGATTCCAACACCTCCGTGGGTGAGCTTCCATCACTGTTCTGCCTCAGATCTTCAGGAGGTCCTTGTTGCGGATTCTCTTCCATCCTGATTTCTACACCTTCTTAAGCTACCATTATTCAACACAAAACAGAAAAGCTTTATGTTTGCAATTCACAAGATTTGTTAGTTTTCTCATAGATTAGAATATATATACTAAGCAATTAATGTGGCCCTGTTCAGGCCCAGTGTTGTAACTTTTTCTCTGATACCATATGTAATGAACCTCAAATTTAGCAAATAAAAAAAAAAATCTTTCCATGGCATAAATCAATTTCGTTTAAGCTTAGATTGTAAAAAAACAACAATGATTCAATTCTGATCGTAAGGGTATTATTACACCCATCTAATCTACTTCGAACAGAAAGCTTTTGTGATTAAAAAAAAAAATCCCTCCATGATTCTGTTCCTTCCCTTATTCCCTGCACTCTTCCAACATACTCAAAGTAAGAGGGCGATACGAACTTAGCTCGAAGGAGCCTCTGTTGTTCAGAGAGAGAAAAGGATATCACCCTGAAGTTTTCAGAGCGAGGCAAAGAGAAAAATCCTCTCGCAGGGGTCGGGATCCAGTGGAAAAATGCCAAATCCTACTCGCCAGATATCTTTAGAAGAACGAATGGTGATAAATTGTCGGGAAAAGGACCGAAATCCAATGGATTGTTAGATCCCATATATCTGTGTGGAAGTTAAGGCTGATCTATCAAAACTCAGGAGGGTAACGATTAGATGTCTTTAGAGGAACAGATGGTGGAAAATTCATCGGGAAAGTACCAAACTCTCGTGAACCGTCGTATCTTAAAGTTCTACGCGGATGTTAAGGATGATCGATCAAAACTCAGGAGGGTAACGATCAAATGTCTTTAGAGAAACGAATGGGGGAAAATTCATCGGGAAAGTACTGAAATCCCGTGAACTGTCGGATCTTAGAGCTCTACGCGGATGTTAAGGCTAATCGTTCACAAGCTTAGGAGGGTAACAACCGTTGGATGATAAATAGCAGGAGTTGTTGATCTCGTTCTTTGGATTTTTGCCAACTCAGAGTTGCCACGTTGGAGGAGGGGCCCGCCAGAGGGCTCGCCAGAGGACCATCCCATTCCAGACCCCACGTTTTTATTGAAAATCCAAAACAAAAAAATAACACCCAAGAACTCCCGAATCACGAAAAGATAGCACGTCGAGGTTTCGGGGTTTGGGATTTCGTGTTTTGAAGTGCCCAAACCACAGCATATACAAACCTTCAAAATGCGAAAAGGAATAGGTGGGACCCACATTTCGAGGTTTTCAGACTTCGCAAGTTCCAATACTCAAACATCAACTCACAATAACTTGCGAAATGAGAAAAGGGACGAGTGGGACCCGCATTTCAGGGTTTCGGGGTTCAAAGTTTCATGAATTCAAAAGCCTAACCTCTACACACCAGAACTCTCGAATCGCGAAAACCAGAAAGAGGAAAGGTGGGACCCACCCTTCGAGATTTCAAGGTTCAGAATCCCGTGACTTCAAATGCAAAACCTTTACACACCAGAACTTCTGAAATCGCGAAAAGTGAGAAAGAGGAAAGGTGGGACCCACACATTAGGGTTACGGGGTTCAGGACTTCATGACTTTAAGTGCCCAAACAACAGCATACAAAAACCTTCAAAATGCGAAAAGGGAAGGTTGGATTTACGCTTCGGGGTTTCGGACTTCATGAGTTCCGATACCCAAGCATCAACATGCCCCAACCTCTGAAATGCGAAAGAGAGAGAAGGTTGGACTGGAAGAATTCAATATCTTTCTGTAAAAAATTAAGGTAAACAAAACACAAGGAAAAGGAAAACTCTACTACCGTTGTGACTTTCACGTTACTTTCATAACTGATGTTCTTACTTTCATTCTGTGAGACAATAGGTGTAGAAGGATTCGATATCCGTTTACCTATCTGAATTTCGAAAGTTGAACTTCTAAGTTTTATACGCATATAATCTATAAATGGGGTACAATAGGGTAACAGTTTCTGTAAAAGCCTCTTTTAATCAATGCATTAAACGTCAACAGTACTAGATCAACGCATCTATGTAAATATATGAATAAAAATATCATTCCATCAGAGTTTGGTAATTATAATTTGATGTTCCGAGGCATCTGAGTTTGGTTTCCTTGGGGTTTAACTACCGAGAGGACCTTCCCTATTGACGTTAAACTCCTCCTTTCCTTACTTACTTATAGGAATATAAATTACAGGTGCATCCATATAGCATTTTACTCACAGGAGGAACAATTTTCCGGAGTTTGGATGTTTATTCCGAACTTCGCAACGACAGACAGATTATAACTACAAAAGGACGTCATCTTCCACAACCAGTAACTATACTTCAGCAGATAGATGTGAGAATTCTAGCAAACGAATTACAACTATATATATACATATTTCCTTCACATAAATTCCTCATAACGAACAGAAACAAAAAAGGAGAATCGTTATAGTTCTGTTTTAATCAAATACAATGCATCAGATATCAAATCATTCAACAGAGAATGGAAACTATTCTAGTTCAGATTTACAGGATACATGACATCGGATGAAAAATATAGCCATTCATAATAAAAAGGGATAGATCAACATATCTAAATCCAATATGTGGGAAGACAAAGGGAACAACCACATTCCTCCCAACCGTAGAACAGGGCAGCCAAATTTAGTTTCCCGATTCACCCCCTAGCCTGACCATGAATCCATGAGGGCGAACATGGAAACTCCTTTTCAACAATGTCCTTCAATTCCAATAGTTATCCTCTTGCATCACACTTACTCAACAGTGCTCATAGTAGCAAGGCAATTCTGTTTCAGCAGGCTCCTCTTGCCTCACACTCAATCCGCAGTGTTCATAACAGCAAGAGAGCTCTAAACATCTTTCCAAGAATACTTAGCAGCGTCCTGCCTCCTCGCATATGCTATTTATCCATTTTTTCCCAGGTCTTTTCCCTCCTTTGGGGATTTTCAAAACTTTTATTAATCCCTAATTTTTACGGGCTGCCAGTGGCCAAATATATGATTTTCCTCTTGTAATCATCAGCCCAGAGGCAGTTCTAACTTGTTCCCCACTCATGGAGTCATGGTCAGCTGATTTTAACATGGTTGTTCCATTTTTCCTCCCGCAGTTAATATAATTATTCTGTTGTGATACATGTGTCATAGTCAAATAGTTAGTTGGGTCCAAACAAATCACTGCCCAACAATCACAATAATTAAATACAATTATTAAATTCGAAATTCGAAATTTTCCATAAATGGAAAAAAATTTCCAGATTCGAATTTGCCAAAAACAGAAATAAATTTCCAGCATATAAAAATAAAAATATTTATTTTTGGGGGATGTCACAGGCCCATTCATTTTTCTTAGTGTACTTTGGAGAATTTTGTCGAGTTCTTAGTGTCATGGAATTCACATATTATGAGAAATTCCATTTACAACTAGTGCTCCTTGCTCGAGATCAATTGCCTCATTTGCTTGGGCGTCTGCCAGTTGATTATTTCTTTTGAGGACGTGAAGGAATTGTATATTGGGGAAGAGCTTGAGAATTATTGCAATTATTTGTAGGATGACTCTTAAGAGTAAATTTGAGGGCTGAGATCCGATGCGAGCATACCCTATGATTATCTTGGAGTCCCCTGTCACTAAGATAGAGTGTATGTTTCTGCTTTTGGCAAGATGGAGCCCTTGGTACATAGCATAAGGTTCATTTTGATTATTTTTGGCTATGCCCAGGTTCCAATGATAACATAGAACTTGATTTCCTCGTGGGCAGATGATCACCCCTCCCGCTCCTGCCACCCCGAGGTTTCCTTTTGAGGCTCCGTCAAAATAGAGAATGTGACTCTGGTGCTTATTATGCCAGCAAAGGTAATCCATCTCTTCATGAAGTTTCCAGTTGGATCTAGAGGGAAGAGGGAGAGGAGAAGTTGGGGAAGGGGGGAAGAAGATAGAGTTGATCCATTCTGATTTGGGAGTTGAGATGGGAGTAGGAGGAAAGGTTTTGTATTTGTAAGAGAAGAACTATGCCAAGAGGCCTACATCTTTTTTTTCTACCATCTTTGTGGGGGTACGAACATTTGAGAAGGTGATTTGGTTCCTGGCTAGCAATAATTTCCAACATATGAACTTGGGTAGGGCTTTGAATATGGCTTTGAAGAGGGGGTTTTTAGAGGTGTCCTAATATCTGGAGACCCAATCTAAAAAGAATTTTTTGGGCTGGACCGACCATCTAATTCTAGTGTGGAGGTTTTGAAGGGTTATTTTCCACACCATGGTAGTGAACGGACAAATAAGGAATATACGATGAGAAGTTTTTGTAGCCTTACTACAAAGTTCACATCTATAGCGCTCATACATATTTATTTTCAACAATTTTTTCCCTGTTGGCAGTTTACCATGGGCTAGGATCCAACAAAAGGAATTCACTTTGGGCGGTCTGTCATTGGACCAAATATATTTCCAAATTTTATCTTTTGGGAGGTGGGTCATTTGAGAAAGAAGTTGCGCATAACCTTGCCTGACTGTGTAATTTCCATTTCCCCACCCTCTCTAATCTTTTGAGGTGATGTTGATGGGGGCACATCCTTTTAACATATTTTGTAGTTGACTCGCTGCTTCTTGCAAATTGTTTGGAATGTTTGTCAAGTTTCATCTTATCCAGTCCCCGATTTCCATGTTCCAAGAAGAAATGTCCACAATGCGCTTTTTTCCTTGCCTATCTAGCCAATTGATAAGCGGACGTAAATTCACATGATGCTAGAGAGGTTGCTTTCCCATGATACTATCAGCTCCTGTTAGAATATTTCGTCCATTTCCCAGTATCCAGGTGAGTTGACTTTGAATGAGAGGGATGGAGGTAGAGAGAAGCTTTCCGACAGGGGATCCTCTACTTAAAGAATTACACTGGTCTAGACACCTTAACCTATCCCCTATTAGATATTTATTTTTTAGCACTTGTTTCCACCAATCGTTCCTTCCCGAAGAAAGATTCCAGAGGATCTTTTCTCTCATTGCTAAATTGGTAAGCATTGGGTCCTTAATGCTCAGACCTCCATTTTCCTTGGGTTGCTTGACTATTTCCCAATTTATTAGATGGAATTCATTCTTATCTGTTTTTCCTCCTTCCCAGAGAATATGTCTTAGAAGCCTAGAAATTGCATATTGACATTTTAAGGAGCAAGCAGAGAGGAGAATTGGAAGATGGGGAGAGCTGAGAGAACATATTTTATTAACACTGTACGTCTTTCCAGGTTAAGTGTGACATCCCCAAAAAATAAAATATTTTTGAAATTTAATTTTGCAGGAAAATTATTTATGTTTTAGTAAATTCGAATTTGGGGAATTTTTTCCATTTATGGCAACTCCGAATTTCGAATTTGATATTTGTAATTAATTATGGTGAATTTTGGGCAAAGATCTGTTTGGACTCAACTAACTATTTGACTATGACACTTGTATAACAATGGAATATTTATATTAATTGCAGTAAGACAAATGGAACAACCATGTTAAAATTAGTCGATCATGACTCCATGAGTGGGGAACATGTTGGAACTACCTCTGGGCTGAATCTTACAAGTGGAAAATCAAAGATTTGGCCACTGGCAGCCCCTGAAAATCATGGATTTAGAAAGCTGCAAAAATCCCCAAATGAGGGGAAAGACCTGGGAAAAAATGGTTAAATAGCATATGTGAGAAGGTAGGACACTGCCAAGTTTGCTGGGAAATAATTCCAAGTCCTTTCGTTGTTATGAGTATTGTCGCGCAAGTGTGAGGCAAGGGGAGAACTGCTGAAAATTTTGGAGTATCACTGAGGAGTCTCCAAGTTTGCGCTCGTGGATTCATGGTCATGCTAGGGGGTGAATCAGGCAAGTAGTTGTGGCTGCCCTGTTCTACGTTTGGGAGGAACATGGTTGTTCCCTTTGTCTCCTTGCAGATTAGATTCGGATATGTTAATCTACCCCTCTCTATTATGAATGGATATGTATGATTGACGCCATGTATCTGTTGAGTGGTTCTATCTAATTTGCATTAACGTAAATGTTTTTGAATGTTTATATATGTTCACTGTGAGGAATATATGGAAATCTGTATGTATAGATACAGGTTTACTTCTATGACTGAAGTATTAAACAGATCTAATCTGAGCAAATTAGGATTGAGTAAATTTGTGCTGAAAGGAAACGGGTAGATGCATTGCTAGAATTAAATTTCTGAACAATCTTACCCTTTAAAGAGACTTATTGTTTCTTACATTTATAATTGAAGAGAAATATGAAATAGAAAGAACCTTAAGGATCTCAGGGACACTCATATATTTAGTTACATATACACTTTCCCTGCTTTGTATGAACGTTTTGCATGCACTAATGACATGCAAATAAAATTCTAGTGAATACTTATTATATCGTCGATTAGAAAACTTTAATTTGAATGGTAAAGACAATCAACAACAATAAGGAATCTAACAAACTTTGAGACTCAAGCCTTATAACAGAAAGCTTAGTTGCCTGAAATCTCGAAACTTTTTGAGGATAAATGTACAAACAATTTATTTTTTTTAACAGTTTTTGAGGTACATTACATATGGTATCAGAGCAAAAGTTACAACACTGGGACTGAACAGGGCCACATTAATTGCTTAGCATATATTCTGAATTATGAAGAAACTAATAAATATGGTGGTTACAGACAGAAATCCTTTTCGGTTTTGTGTTGAACTATGGAAGTTGAAGAAGGTGCTGAAATCGAGATGGAAGAGAATCTGTAGCAAGGACCTCCTGGAGATCCAAGACAAAATAGTGATGGAAGCTCACCCACAGAGGTGTTGGAAACAATGAGGAACATTATTATTGAACTAAAGGTTTTCAAGGCCAACAATGAAAAATTGAAAAAGGAACAGCAGGAACAACAAGAGATAAATGAAGTCCTGCTGCGTAGTATAGTAACCAAGAAAATCCCAAAAGATGATAACCATGAGGAGGAGTTCAGCAAAAGGGCCTCCAAGAATTCTAGTGATAAAACAGAAAAAGGAGACAGTTCATCTGAAGGGACACCTTTAGCTGAGGACAAAACCATACTAGACAGAAAAAGAAAACAAGCAAACCACCTTGAAGGTGAATTTAAAAAGATTAAACCAGCTACTTTTTATGGAGAATCCAGGACCGGAGAAGAAGTCGAGGCATGGTTGTTGGACATCAAAAAATACTTCCAAATCTACAACTATTCCAGCAACATGAAGGTCAAAATGGACATGTACAATCTGAAGGGGAAGGCCAACATTTGGTGGAAGGACCTGAAATTGGCCAAGAACCTATAGGAGAAACAGTTGGAATGGTTTGACTTTAAGAAGTATTTCAAGAAACAATACCTTTCTGAAAGATATTGTGAAAGGAAGACGAAATAATTTTACGAATTAGGACTTAGACAAATGACTATGGAGGACCTTATAAATAAATTCCTGGAACTATTAAGATTTGTACCATACATCCGGGAGGACAAGGTAAAAATCCAATGATTCTTAAGTTATTTACCACAGGTTTACTGGGAGAGAATTGAGTTTGACAGCCCCAAATCCTTGAGTGAGGCATTCAGGAAGGCACAAATGTGCCATGACCAGTATAAACAATGGGTAGAGTTTCCTAAGACCTGGAAGGATAAGAATCAAGATGGAATGCACCAGCGGAAGAAGGGATACCAGCCAACTCCTTATCGGAATGCAAAGAAAAGTTTCCCTAGGAAGGATTTCCACTCCAATCATCTGAATACGCAAGGTAGCGGTAAACCAGTAAACCTGGGAATGAAGAAGTTTGGGGACAACTCCCGCGAGCCATTAAAGTGATGGGAGTGTGGATAACCTCATCTAAGGAGGAACTGTTCACGTTTAATTGCAACAAGAAACATTGTTGTCCACAATTTGCAGGAAGCCTCAACAGTGGGAGACATGGGCAGAAGTCTGCATCGGATAAATGCAGCCATAGATGGTCGACAAGTTGACCACTAGTCCTTGATGGTAGAAATCGAAGGTAAAATTTATGACACTCGAATTTCTATTTTAATTGACCCTGGAGCTACGTTAAGTTATATTACTCCCGATGTAGTAGAGTCAAATAACCTTAAGAAACAAAAGCACGCAAAATATTTCCTTATACAACTAGCAACGGGTACTAAAAGAAAAATAGTTAACTTTATTTCTGATCTGGATTTCAACTTAGATGGTCAAAAGATAAGAACCAATCTGAACATCCTAACACTAGGATCTTATGATATGATTATCGGGATGGATTGGTTGGAACAACACAAAGCAGTACTAGACTTTAATACAAAGATACTTAGCTATAAAGATATTTTTGGCATTGTTAGACCAGCCCAAGGCATAACAAAACATGTGTCAGTCAGACAAGTTTCAGTGATGCAACTCAAGAAACGTATTAGAAATGGATGTCAAGTCTATGCCATCCAAGTGACTAATCTAATAGAAAAAGAATATAAGCCCAAGTTAGAATGCTTTGTTGTCCTACGTGAATTCAGAGACATGTTTGCTGATGAGATACCGGAATTACCTCCTACAAGAGAAACAAATTTCTACATAGACCTACTACCCGTATCAGCCCCTATCTCAAAATCACCCTACCGAATAAGTCTACCAGAACTGACAGAATTAAAAATACAATTACAAGAATTATTGGACAAAGAGTATATCATACCGAGTGTCTCACCATGGGGCGCACCAATCCTCTTTGTGAAAAAGAAAGACGGTACTCTAAGACTATGTATCAATTATAGACAACTGAACAAAGTGACTATTAAGAACAAATACCCCTTACTAAGGATAAATGATTTCTTCGATCAAGTTGGTGGGGCCAAGATCTTCTGAAAATTAGATTTACGATCCAGTTATCATCAAGTTAGGATAAAGGACCAAGACATAAACAAAACAACTTTTCGAACAAGATACAAACACTATGAGTTTGTATTCATACCTTTCAGACTCACTAATGCACCAGCCACATTTATGCGCTTGATGAACATCATTTTCAGCCAGTACTTAGACAAGTTCGTAGTAGTATTTATCGATGATATTCTGGTCTATTCTAAAATGGAGGAGGAACATGATGAACACTTGAGAATAGTTCTGCAAACGTTGAGGAAACACAAACTATACGCAAAATTCGACAAGTGTGACTTTTATCAAAGAGAAATACAATATTTAGGATATGTCATTTCCTCGGAAGGTAATTTCCTCGGAAGGTATTGTCGTAGACCCGGAAAAGATAAAATCCATTATGGAATGGCCAGTACCTAAGGATGTGGCAGATATCCGGTCATTCATGGGAATCATCGGATATTATTGTAGATTTATAGAAGGGTTTTCCAAGATAGCCTACTCTATCACGTCATAACAAAAGAAAGGGACCCAGTTTAACTGGTCACAAAAGCGTCAAGACAGTTTTAACAAGCTGAAAAATTTATTGACATCAACGCCCATTTTGAAGGTAGAAGACCCAGATAAAGACTTCACTGTATGTGTGGATGCAAGTAAAGATGGACTAGGTGGTGTTCTAACTCAAGAATGACACATAATTAGTTATGAGTCCCAGAAATGAAAAGAACACAAGAGAAATTATGTCACGCATGACTTAGAATTGGCAGCAATAATACATGCCTTAAAAATCTGGTGACACTATATAATGGGTAGAAAATTCTTACTATTGACAGATAATAGCGGGGTGAAATATTTGTTTAACCAACCAGACCTTAATGCAAGACAAGCAAGGTGGCTAGCATTCCTAAGTGAATTTGACTTCGAGGTCAGACATATCAAGGGTAAGGAAAATAAATTGGCATATACTTTAAGCAGAAGAGTCCATGGGTTATTTGAGATAAATAACAGCAGGGCAGAAAGTGATCTGGAACAAAGAATAATAACAACAGGTGTTAACGAAGAAAATTACACTAAGATGATGGAAAATTTTCAAAATAGTATCGCAAACTCAGATAAGATAGATATAAGTATCGACAAGAAGAGACTTTTAAGATTTAAAAACAGACTTTACATAATAGATTCAACAGAGCTAAAATTAAATATTTTAGACGAAGTGCATAAGAAACCGTATTTTGGCCATCCAGGCTACCTGAAAATAATAACAACACTTAGAAAACTATTTTACTAGCCTAACATGAACAGTGAAACAACATAATACTTGGCTAGGTGCCAAGATTGTCAGCAAGTTAAGGCCGAACACCAGCATCTAGCCGGCCTATTACAGCCATTAGCAGTACCAGAATGGAAATGGGAGACCATATCACTGGACTTTATAACTAGTTTGCCTAAAACTCAGAAACAGAATGATTCAATCATGGTCCTAATAGATAAACTCAATAAGTCTGCACACTTTATTCCTGTAAAGTCTACATTTAAAGCTATTAATATTGCTGAAATATTCATGAAATAAATTTTTAGACTGCATCGTATTCCTAAAATGGTGATTTCAGATAGAGATGTAAAATTCAGATCCGCTTTTTGGAAGGAATTGTTTGCAGGACTAAATATTAATTTGAATTTCGCTATGAGTTATCATCTAAAAATGGATGGATAGACAGAAAGGACAAACCAAATAATAGAGGATATGATATGCATGTATGTAAGAACAAAGCCGAACAAGTGGGAAGACTACCTACACTTGGTAGAATTTGCATATAACAATGGGTACCAAACTTCGGCTAAGTTGAGCCCTTTCGAAATACTGTATGGAAGAAAGTGTACAACTCCAATTAGCTAGGATAACCCGGCTGACAGGCTCATGGTTGGACTAGAGATGCTCCAAGAAATGGAGAACATGGTAAGGAATGTACAACAAAACTTGAAAGAAGCACAAGACAAACATAAAAGCTATGTAGATCATAAAAGAAGACACTTGAAATTTCAAGTGGGAGACCATGTTTACTTGAAGGTCAAAGCCCGAAAAAGATCGTTGAAGTTAGGGAACTGTGCCAATCTGGCAGCCAGGTTTTGTGGGGCCTTCAAGATATTAGCTCGAATTGGACCCGTAGCATATCAACTTGCACTCCCAGCTAATCTAAGAATTCATAATGTATTTCATGTTTCTTTGTTGAAAAAGTATATTCATGAATCTACTCATATGATTGATTGGAACTTGTTGCAGGTGGAACCCCTGCTCATTCTGGACCGGAGAGAAATAACAGTTCAGAATAGATTCGTCGCTCAGGTAAAGGTGCAATGGAAGAACTTTGGTCCTAACGAACACTGAGAACAATGTTTTACTGAAGGGTGAAAGGATGTGACATCCCCAAAAAATAAAATATTTTTGAAATATAATTTTGCTCGAAAATTATTTCCGTTTTAGAAAATTTGAATTTGCTGAATTTTTTCCATTTATGGCAACTCCGAATTTCGAATTTGATATTTGTAATTAATTGTGGTGACTGTTGGGTAGAGATCTGTTTGGAATCAACTAACTATTTGACTATGACACTTGTATAACAACAGAATATTTATATTAATTGCAGGAAGACAAGTGGAACAACCATGTTAAAATTAGCTGACCATGACTCCATGAGTGGGGAACATGTTGGAACTGCCTCTGGGATGAATATTACAAGTGGAAAATCAAAGATTTGGCCACTGTCAGCTCTTGAAAATAAGGGATTTAGAAAGCTACGAAAATTTCCAAAAGACGGAAAAGACCTAGGCAAAAATGGTTAAATAGCATATGAAAGGAGGCAAGATGCTGCCAAGTATGCTCGGAAACAATTGAGTGTCATCTTGTTGTTATTAGCACTGTCGCGCAAGTGCAAGGCAAGGGGAGAACTACTGAAAAATTTTGAGCATTGTTGAGGAGTCTCCAAGTTCTCCCTCATGGATTCATGGTCAGGCTAGGGGGTGAATCGTGAAAGTAGTTGTGGCTGCCCTGTTCTACGGTTGGGAGGAACGTGGTTGTTCTCTTTGTCTCCCCGCAGATTGGATTCAGATATGTTAATCTACCCCTCTATTATGAATGGATATGTATGACTGTCGTCGTGTATCTGTTGAGTGGTTCTATCTAATTTGCATTAGAATAAACGTTTTTGAATGTTTATATTTGTTCACTGTGCGGAATATATGGAAATTTGTATGTATAGATATAGGTTTATTTATGTGACTGAAGTATTAAACAGATCTAAACTGAGCAAATTAGGATTGAGTAAATTTGTGCTGAAAGGAAACGGGTAGATGAATCGCTAGAATTAAATTTCCAAACAATCTTACCCTTTAAAGAGATTTCCTATTTCTTACATTTAAAATTGAAGAGAAATATGAAATTGAAAGAACCTTAAGGATCTTGGGGACACTCATATATTTAGTTACATATAATCTTTCCCTACTTTGTATGAATCTTTCGCATGCACTAACAACATGCAAACAAAATTATAGATGTGTATAGACTGACGTAAATTGGATGGTTAAAGAAATATGGAAAACCCCTTTTTTTTATCAGATGCTAAGAGATCCTGAGAATTGACGCCTATCAGAAGATTTTATGCTTTCCATATTTGTTCAAAAATGGTCCACCCTTTCCACAGTTAAAGTCTATGACGAATTTGCGAAACCCCGAAGTACCAGTCCAACTTTCCCTTTTCGCATTTTTGAGAGTCGTTGCAGGTGAGGTTTGGGGCATTTGACTTCACAAAACCTTGAACCCCGAAATCCCGAAATACGGGTCCCACCTTTCCCTTTTCATATTTAGGTAGTTTGTTTATGTTGATGTTTAGACACTAGAACTCGCGAAGTTTCGAACCCCAAAACCCCGAAATGCGGGTCTCACCTTTCCTTCTTTCACATTTCGAAATTTTGATTATGTTGATGATTGGACACCGAAACTCGTGAAGTTCTGAACCCCGAAGTCCCGAAACAAGGCTCTCACCTTTCCTTCTTTCGCATTTCAGAAGTTTGATTATGTTGATGATTGGACAACGGAACTCGCGAAGTTCCGAACCCTGAAGTCTCGAAACATGAGTCTCGCCTTTCCTTCTTTCGCATTTTGGAAGTTTGATTATGTTAATGATTGGACACCGGAACTCACAAAGTTTTGAATCCTGAAGTTCTGAAACACGGGTCTCACCTTTCCTTTTTTGCATTTCAGTAGTTTGTTTATGTTGATGTTTAGACACTAGAAGTCGTGAAGTTCCGAACCTAGAAACCTCGAAATGCGGGTCCCACCTCTTCCTTTTCACTTTTCAGAAGTTTGTTTATGTTGATGATTGGACACCAGAACTCGCGAAGTTCCGAACCCCGAAGCCCCAAAATGCGGGTCTCACCTTTCCTTTTTCGCATTTCGGTAGTTCAATTATGTTGATGTTTGAAGATCGGAACTTGCGAAGTTTTGAACCCCGAAATCCTGAAACTATGGGTCCCACCTTCCCATTTCCATATTTCGGAGGTTTGTCTATGTTGTTGTTTGGGCACTTGAACTCACGAAGTGCCAAACCCAGAAACCCTGACGTGATGGTCCCACTCTCTTTTCGCGATTCGAGAGTTCTGGTATGTAAAGGTTTGGCTTTTGAAATTGCGAGATCCTGAACCTTGAAACCCTGAAGTATTGGATCCACAGTGTTCACGCATTTTCATGTTTTGTGTTTAGCATATATAATTGCCAAAACGCTTTTGAACTCTATTATTTATTCACAAACTGTAGGAACCTAGAAGGAATTTATTTTTATGGGAACAACTTTAATAATGTAATGAATGATCTGGTCAAAGAACGTTGGGAAGTATTCATCCTGGACAGAGGTATGGAAGTAACAAACCGAATTACAAGTCAATTGTATTGCAAACATATGGTAATATTTTTATGTAGGGATTTGGCCATAAAATCCCAAAGTTGTTTGTATTGTTAAGACTGTGGTAGTGACATGGGTACAAACAGATAGGAAAGTAATTATAAATTACAGGATTTTAAATAAACATTGAAGTGATGAGTGAATACTTATTATATCATCGATTAGAAAACTTTAAGTTGAATGCTAAAGAGAGTCAACAACAGTAAGGACTCTAACAAACTTTCAGACTCAAGCCTTATAACAGAAACCTTACTAGCTTGAAATCTCGAAACTTTTTGAGGATTAATGTACAAACAAATTTTTTTTTTGAGAGTTTTTGAGGTACATTACATATAAGCCAAAGGGCTCCCCAATGCTCCAATTTGTTTTTTAAGTTTTCTAGAATGTGAGTCTAGGCTGACTTTGGGAGAGAATTGAGGCATATTGGGATGCCAAGATATCTAAACGTTTGCCATTTTTCAACTAGTGGAAAATGGAAGACATTTTCTATTAGGCGAGTTGTTCTTAAAGGGGTGTTCCACATGTAACATTGGATTTGGTGTTGTTTATGAGGGCTCCCGAAGCTTGTGTGAAGTTTCCTAATGCAGTTTTGAAATTCTTGGCCATAATAATGGAGGCTCCCCCAACGAGTAGAGTGTCATCAACAAATTGAGAGTGATTTATTGGTTTCACTCTGCAAGCTATTTTGATTTCTGGTATGATTTTGGCAATTTGATCTGTTTCCAGTTGCTTGCTCATCGTTTCAACCATGATTATATAAAGGATGGGGGAAAGAGGGAAGCCTTCCCTAAGTCCTCTAGTGCTTTTGAAAAAACTTGTCGGGCAACTATTGACCAGAGGGGATATCCACAAAGAGTTTATACAGGCTGAGATCCAATCCAGGAAGCCAAGGATGAATCCAAATTTATTCATAACTGCTATCAAAAAGGAGTGCCTTTCCCTGTCGAAAGCATTGGCCATATCAATTTTAACAATCATACCTTGATCTCCCTGTTCCCTGCTAGAATGAATTGCTTCTTGCACCAATATAATGTTATCTATAATTTGTCTTTTCTCGATAAAGCCACTTTGATTTGGGGAGATGAGCTTGTGGAGAAGAGGTTTGATTCTGTTGGCTATGATTTTAGTTATGAGATTATAAGATACATTACAAAGGGAGATGGGTCTAAATCTGGAGAAGAAGGAAGAATTCAAATTCTTTGGTATGAGAGCCAAAAAGGTGGAGTTTGTGTTACCCCCAATCTTAGCGGATTTCTAAACATATTGGATCATCCTCACGAGATATCTTTTTATAATATACCAACATTTTTGGTAGAAATGCGCACTAAAACCATCTAGCCCTGGAGATTTGTCTGGATGAATCTGGAACAAAGCCTCATGGAGCTCCTTTTCTGTGACTTCCTGTTTGAACTTGTCGTTGTCCTCCTGACTAACAACACTCAAGATATTTTGTAGAAGATTTTCTTGTACGTTGATATCTATATTGTCATATTATGTTAGTAGTGTTTCAAAGTGAAGTTTGGCTTCTGCTTGAATTTGTTGGCGGTCATCTATTTTTATGCCATCGACTTTTGTTATTTCCTTCACTTCGTTCCTCCAGATTCTAGCTTTAGCTTGTCTTTGGAAGAATTTTGTATTTCTATCCCCTGAAGTAAGCCAAAGGCTTCTAGATTTAAGTCTCCAAGTTTCCTCTTCCTTATGAAGGATTTTTTTATATTCCATGAAGTTTTGATGCTCCTTGAGGATAAGTGGTTGTGTGATAGGTCCCTCTTCCATGTCCTTTCTATTTTCTTCCATTTCCTTAATTATCTTATCTTTTTCTTCTTTATCCTTTTCTTTGTTCCTCCTCGCCCATTTTTTTATGGTCGTCTTAACTCTTTTTAGTTTTTTCTCCCAGATGTAATTAGGAGAGCCTTGAATCCAAAATTTCCAGGCATCTGAGACGATGTCAAAAAAACCTGCCTCTGAAATCCAAAGGGGGTTGAAGCGAAAGGGGATGGGACTAGGATTGTTGGGAGTGGAAAGGGTGAGGATGATAGGCCTATGATCAGAGCCGATCCAGGCTAGGATGCAAGAGAAAGGGAGAAAGGCATCTTAGAGGAAGGAGCTACTTAGAAGAAAATGATCTAAACCAGCAGTGATATGCCCCGGCTCGAGTCCTCTATTTTACCAAGTGAAACGACTATTGGATGGATTTATATCTAGAAGGTGATAAGCATAAATAAGGTCCTCGAGATGCTCTCAATATGGGTCTCGTTCAATTGACCCCCCCTTTTTTTCTTTATGATGAAGAGTGGTGTTGAAATCTCCAGCTATTATTAGATATTTGAGATCAAGAGAATCTTTGATATTTTGGAGGGAAGACCAACACTCTATTTTTTCCTAGTAAAGGGTCAGTATATAAACATTGATAAAGGTCAGAGTCTTACATGTTTGTAGATGCAATACTGAATTTTTAATCCAATGTGTCGTGGATTGTCTGGATTGCAGAGAAAAGAAATTGAGGTTCTAGAGAGTGCAAACTCCCCCTGAGGCTCCTCTTGCACTGACTGTTGTTCCTTTGCATGATCGCTAGATGTAACAACTCTCATGAAGGATATCAGTATCCTTCCTTTTTGTCTCCTGGAGCATGAGGACTTGCGGATTTTCTGCTTTGATAATATCATGTATTAGCGAGAGCTTGTGTTGGCTCCCTAATCCTCTGCAATTCCAGGAGATCATTTTTATCATTGATTATTTTTAGGGTTTCCCCCTTTATGGGGGTTGGATCCACTCTGCTTCCGAGTCTGCCTTGTTTCCTTTCTAGAAATCTGATCCAATGTTGTTTGTTTCCCTAGTTCGATTTTCTTCCTAGCTGAAGATTCTCTTTTATGCAGGTTTGTCTTTCTGCCCACTTTTCTAACCAGCGAGTCATGCGAATTTGAATCTGAGGTTTCCTCCAAGATTTGATCTGAAATGTCTTCCATAGGGCGAGAGGCATGAGGGGAGGTAGAGGGATGAGCAGAAGAAGGAATTGGGGACTCAGGGGATTGGATTAAGGGGGGGAAGGGAGTAAGGGAGGTGGATCCTCTCTAGGCGGATCTTGAGTCGGGATCTGGCTGGATGGTGTAGGTTCAGGCCAGATATTAGGCTAGGGAGGCATAGGAATGGCTTTATTATTTGGTCCATGTCTCTGCTTCTTTTTCTTTCTGGGTTGTTTCCAGTGTTCGGCTTCTTTAGTCGGAATTTCAGGGGGAGATTTAGGGAAATGCTTCGCAAAATGCCCATACTCATGAAAAATTTTGCACTTGAAGGGAAGTTGTTCGTAATCAACTTGTTGGAGGTAATTCCACTTATCCAGGGTGAGATTAATAGCTTTGAGGAGACTTTTTTCTAGATCGACGTCTAAACAGATGCGCACACAGGATTGAACACCATCTTTTGGTTCCTCCCTGTCTATGAACTTCCCTAGGGTATTTCCTATAGATAGGATAGTTTCATTATTCCAGCAGTGTAACGGAAGAAAGGGGAGGTGAACCCAAACAAGAACTGCATTAGGAATGTCATTTTCAGGGTTAAAATCAGGAGTCCAGCTATTGAGATACATACATCTAGAGCCCATGAAATACGGTCCGCTTTTGAATATGAGATCCCTATCTGCTTTGTTTTTTAAAATAAACGCGAAGAAGCCTCTTCCACAGAGGAAATGCGAGAGGTTACCTTTCAGACGCGGTTTCCAGTTTTTGTCTATCCAAATCGCCATTTCTCTTGGGGATGGACAAATACCCATGAATTGACATATTACTGCTTGTTCAACAAATTTTAAGGTGAGTGCTCTGGAGGTTCTTTGGATCTATATTGAGGGGATCTCCTCCAGGCTTTTAACAATCTTCAGCGGGATTTTTTTGCTCAACTTAAGAAGTGAGGTGATGAGTGCGGCGAAGACTGCCACATCTCTGGAAGAGTTGGAGGGAGAGGGATTGGGGGGCCCCGAGGCCTCTCCAGGAGAGGGGGGCATGCGTGCAAGGGAGGAAAGGTCAAGTCATGATCCTCAAAGAGACCAGATTATAAGATTATTAGTTTATTAATTTATTGATAACATATAACTGTATTAATTAATTAAATACTAATTTAATTAATAATTGATAATGTATTCTTATTAATTAATTAATTCTCATACATTATATTATAGATTAAAATTTTGATACTTTAATTTATAACTCACATTACCGTATTCATTATTTAATACATTTAATAATTTATATTTTATACATTAATTTATATGTTATTAATGTATTATTTATATTACACATTAAACTTCACTACAATAATTATTTATCAAATCATTATATCAATATTTTTAAAATATTTATTAATTACATAAATAAATTGATAGAATATATAAATTAATTTATAAATTATATTATAAACCTATTTATTTAATAGGTTTAATGATTTAACACAATTTATTATTTTATACATTATTTTATATACTATTAATGTATTATTTATAATATTTTATTAGTTTATTGATAGTATATAAATATATTAATAAATCAAATAATACTTTATTCAATAAAGTATAATGTATTTTTACTAATTATATATTAATATAAATAAATAATATAAATATTTTTTAATATAAATAAATAAATTTTATAAATAATTAAATAATATAAATAAATTATTCATATTACTTAGTTAATAATTATTGTATTGCTTTATACAAATACTAACTCTTAATTACTTTAATGTATTATTGCATTTTTCACTTTTTAAAAAATTTATGTAATAGTAATATTTTTTAGTTGAATGTATTATTCCATTTTCCATTTTTTTAATAAATTATGTAATATATAGATGCTTTATATATGTATTTATTAATAATATTTTAATAGCTTAATAATGTATACATACTTTATAATTACATTTATTAATTAAGAAATATTTTTTATGATTATGAAATTTTATTAATTATTTAATACAATAATACATTACAGTATAAATTAATGTTTCAATACATTAATTTATAAATTGCATTAATATTTTAATTTATTTAAACATTAATGTATTTAGTATTTTATATATTAATATATAATTTAAATTAATTAATTTTTAATTATTAATAATATTTTTTAAATATTTAATATTTATTATTAATTAAATGATAATTTATTATTAATATTATTATTAATATATTTATTATTATTATTATTATTTAATTAATTAATATTAAATTTAACTAAATAATTAATTATAATATTTTAATACTTATTTATTATATTTAAAATGTATAAATATTTCATGGTTGTGTCCATGCATACAACTACTTTTATGTGAGGTAGAAAATGGGGTCAATTGACCTATATCAACCACTTTTTACATAAAAGTCGTTGTTGCTAGTATAAATCCATATAACATGATGCTACCCACAAGCTATGAATTATCGCCAATATTCTTTTACTTGTAGCAATAGATGCTACCCACATGGTCTGTATTTAATGTAAAATCTAGAGTAGACTTGACATGAGTTTGTCTTTTTCTTTACTACAATTAGGGGTTGTATAAACTATTAGAACTAGGGTTTGTACAAAGCATTAGCATGCTCTTTTTTATGTAAAATTTGTAGCATATTTGAGATGACATGTTCTTCTTTCTGCTATGATCATTTTGTTATTATTGCCAATCGCTATTCATCAGTAAAATGGATTTCTCTAAATAATAGTTAAAACATCTACTATCAATTGGGTCTAGAGAGAGTGGTTGTGGGATGAAATGACATATTAGATAGAGTGGTTGTGGGATGAAATGACATATTCAATTGGTAATTAGTATATGGTTGTCTTCCTTGTAAAAGAATTATCATTCATAAGAATTCAATCAACATTATGAAAATATTTGACAATTTATTATAAATTTTCCAAATTTTAAAAGTTTTTTTTTATTTAATTGTAGGTTGAGCTCATAAATAAATTAAAAAATCTATATTAAAATCTAGAAATATAGATATATGAAGGCTTCTTCAAATCTTTTTAGTTATATATTTTATTTAATTTTGAGTTGTGACATTCCTTCATAAGTTTCCTCCTAAGGTTGGATGACTTAAGGACATATATTCGCTCCCCAAAGTACAAAATTCTATCGTGCAGCGAAAAATTCTATGTTTTTCCATCCTTTACCTACACCATGATGTTCTTTGTCATGTGATCATGCTCTAAACCTTTCTTTATCCTTTGATACAAATCTTCCAAGATATGAATATGAATGCCCCCTGATGTAGGAAACTCCTCCTCTTCATCCTTTAGGACAACGAGTTGTGCCTTTTTTCTCAAGGTACTCATGACAACATTGAGCATGCTCGACCTATGCTCAATGGTCCTGTCAAATTCTATGAGGAAGTATTTGCACCTTGCCTACTTGGGTGACAAATTTGGTTTCATTACAAAGTAACTTGTTACAATGTTGTTTATCTTCATAAAAAATGGATTTCCCAACAAGTAGTGTCTCAAAGTATGCAAACAATGTACCACTGCATTCATCTCCTTCTCATGAACAGGGTATATATTTTCATGATATTCGAACTTTCTTCTCTCAAAGGAAACCAAATGTCCCTCTTACGTTAAAACCCCTCCAATGGAAACATTTTATGCATCTATTTTCACTTCAAATGATTTCTCAATGCCTCGCAGCATCCACATGGGAATAGTGACAATTCTTCATTTTATCTCTTCAAAAGAAAAGTTGCTCCTCTTCATCTAGTTCCATGCTTTTCCCTTTTACAACAAGTCAATCAACAGTGCAACAATATTGGAGTATCCCTCTATGAACCTGCGATATTAGTTGGCTATCCCACGGAAGACTCTCAGGTCATGAACTATTCACAGCTCTTCCCAATATTCAATTTCCTTGAACTTTTCAGGGTCCATGTGAATGCATCCTTGGCCAATCCAATTCGCTAAGAACAATATCTTAGTGTGCCCAAAAGCACACTTAGACTTTTTCCAAAATAGTTGGTTGTGTCATAGCACCTCAAACACCTATGCCAAATTTTTCTTCTGCTCCTCCATAATCGAGTCGTACATTACAATGTCAACCAATACACCACAGTGAACTTGTCCAAAAATGGTTGCAACATTTCATATATCTATGTGAAAAAGGTTGTAGAGGTGTTGCACGATCGAAAAGGCTTCACTAGGTACTCATATCTTCCATTCCTTGTCACCATGGTTGTCTTCACCTCATCTCCAACCACAATTCGCACTTGATAATACCCATGTCGCAAGACAATATTTGAAAATACTTTGACCTTGGCCAACTTATGGAAGCAATCAGAAGATAAGGGCAATGGGCATCGATTCTTCACATTTTGTTTGCTCAATGTTCAATAATCCGAAGAAATCCTTGGATTTGAAGTGTCCTTCTTCTTCCTAAAGAAAATTGGGGTGCCATATGGTGACCTAGACAGACAAATGAAGCTAACATCAATACATTTTTTCAATTATCCCTTCAACTCTTTCGAATCAGATCCAGAAAATTGATAAGGAGATCTTGTCGGTAGTCACAACCCAAGAGTTAATTCTATATGTTGGTCAACAGTGCATCGTAGTGGGAGCACATTTAAAAAATCATCTGAAATTATGTCTACAAAATGAGCCAACAAGTCAGCGATCTTAGGTGGAACATCCATCCCCACTCCATCCTATTGAACTTCTCAAACAATTGTTGCATAAATATGTAATCCATTCCAACTTACAGTATCCATACTCAATGCAGACACAAGTTGCACCTTTCCATTATAATTCCTTGCAGTTGTGAACACAAACCAAGCCTTCCGCTCACCAAGTACAACCATCTTGTCCATCCATGGCATTAACACTGAACACGTCCTCCTTAGGAACTCTTTCCCAAGATTCACCTCAAATCGATCCATAGGAATCATTGTGGAGCTACCCCAACCTTCCCACCTATCAATTTGAATATGAACTCATGAGGAAACACCAGTTATTGACTTTTCCTTAGATTTTACTTCCTTCACCCTAGATCCACACAAGGAGACTCTAAGTCCCAATTCCTTCACTAGCTCAATCGTTAGAAAGTTGTTTGTAACACCTAAGTCAACGAGAGCTTGCATTATTATGTTATTGATAAACAAATCTACAAAACAAAATTGACCGTATTGTCTTCCAAGCTTTCCACCCAAGGCACCCAATGCACCAACCCTTCATAACTTGCTGCAAACTGATCATTTCCACAATTTCTTTGTTAAGTGAAAAAGACAAATAAAAACATAATAAAACATATGTGCATTATGCTCGTCTTTCATAGACTATGTTGGAGTACCACTTTGACCACCACTTGGTTTTGAGGATTTTCATTTCAAGGCCCTATAGGTCTTGGTTTGCTACTCAAACTAGGTCTATTTTGCCTCAGGTCACAATGAGAGACTTGAATTGACCCGCCTTAAGTCAATTACAACCTTCTTTCATCACACGACCCTAGGTCGCCCCACTTCCAGACTATGTGAAGCCTGTCATACTATGCGCTATGTATCTACAAAACTCTTCGTTGAGAAACTACTATGATACCATCTATCACACCGCCAAGAGTCATGTCCATGTCCAACATTGACATCTCATTCAAGCTGGTCTCAACCAAAGACACTTCACCTAAACTATGCCTCTTCACCTAGAGTATACCCATAATATGTTCGAGGCTATGGAAGAGTCGATCCTTACACTATGCAAATTAGTTGTACACTTAAAGACATTTGTTAACACTCTAACACTTAGTCAAGTTGGCATTCAACATAAAACATGAAAAACACTATAGACATATATAGTGTGGGAGGAACTAGCAATGCCTAATACCAAGTTTATTTTGTTATACTACAAAACATAAACAAATCTTTACAAATATGGCACTATCCTCCCAGTTACATAGATGGGCAGAGTCTCATGACTCTACATTATACATCAGAACTTTCCAGACCTGTAGTTTGGTCACACCAAGACTTCCCATGTGCTTCTCCTTCTTAGTGTCAGGTTTTATCCACTACTGCACCCAATCTTAGATCAACATGTATCTTACATTCATTTTTTTCTTGTCTTTCTTTGGTTTTGTTCCCTTATTCTTATATAGGGACTCCAAGGGTCACTTGTGAAAAACGTCATGTCTTTTTGGTGTGTTGCACCCCTTCATGAATGGTCACACTCAACCAAACCATTTTGTCTCTCTATAGACATAGTTTGGCCAATGAGCTCGTTTTCCCATCAATTATCGCATCTTTTGGACCAACGTGCCTAATCTTTTGGTGCGGGTCATTTGCCTCGCGCTCTTCCTTGTGCCAATTATCATGACTTTCCATGGGTTTGCAGATGGGGTTGTCTAACCTCTCTGGTGCACACATGATTCCAAGGGAAGACAGGTCCACTACTTGGCCATACTCCCAAGTTGTGCCTCCCTTTCCCAAATGGACCCATGTCTGCATCGTCTGTCACAAGGGAAGAAGGGTGTGTGCCCCCTTGGACTCACACATCACCATTGTGCCCTAAGGTGTCCTGCCAACACCTATAATACAAGTTCTTGCCCAATCGATCATTCGCTCCTTGTGCTCCTCGTCTTTTCCGTCACCGAATCCGCCCAAAGAGTGCGCATGCTCAGTGAGTGTCACACAATGTATTTTTTATGTTAACTTTTTAGTTGTGTATTTTTTGTGTTAGTGAATTTTCATTTTATTTGGAAGAATAAAATTTGAATAAGAAAAATAATGTTCCATCACAATAGCACTTGACTAAACATAATTGATAACTTAGATATTATAATATATAAAAAAATATTGTCCTTTCTAATTTATGTTATGAAAACTATGATTAAGAAAAGTTATCTTACATACCATCTTCAAAATAAATAAATAAACAAATCATGTTAATAATATATATATACATATATATATAATTAAAATAACATGTTCATTATTATTAAATATAATAGATATTTTAAAAAAATATCTTAATATTGTAAATGTGATCATCATACATATACAACGATAAAGCCTTAAATTGTTTTAACATCATTGCAAACGTAACTTAGTTTTAAATAAAGTTTTTACTAAATAGAGAGGTTATTATCTTTAAATGTAGTTTTAAATAAAGTCTTTCCGAAAAAGGAAGGTTGTTATCTTTTTTATAACATGTTATTTTAATTGTTTTAAATAAAATTAAATAAATATTGCAGTTTTTAAAATTGATTGGAGTAGTCAGTTGAGAATCCTAAACAGAATTTTCGTATCATTATCGTTAGAAAGGCAATCCTGAATTTTATCGTTAGAAAGGGAATTTTGAATTTTAAACTTCATTATGCTTTTGTTATGCTATGCTTTTGATATGTTTCTGATATGCCCAAAAAATTTTACCGTTAGAAAAGCAACTTATTAAAAATAAAATAAAGGCAATCCTGGATTTTAAACTTCATTGTGCTTTTGTTATGCTATCCTTTTTTTTTCTGCGGTTAGTTGTGCTCTTCGTATCATATCTGATGTCTGTCTCTGTGTGTATGCAATGTGATGGGTTCTGTGGTGCAGGTACATAGAGACGCAAGTTATAGAAGTTATAGCGAAAAACAGTGACAGAAGTTATATCGAAAAAGATCTCTTGGACGTCCTACTGGAGATGAGAAGCAACGAATTTACTATCGCCCATATCAGAGGCTACATAACTGTACTCCTTTCGTTACTTATTGATTGCTCACAGCTCTTTCTTAGTATAGGATTTTTGTTATATCACAAATTTTCAAATCGATTTTGGGGGCAATGTTTCCTATTGTATAACCTCTAGGTTTTGTTACACCACAAATTTTCAAATTGATTATATGGGCAATCTTTTGGCTTATTTTATTGACAGATCTCTTGGCTTCGATTAAACTTTCATGGAAAAAATTATAAAAGTTTCTCCTTCTTTCTCATGTTTAACTATTTTTGTTGCAGGACTTATTTGGTGCAAGGGCTGAGACCATCGCAAATACAATTGAAAGGGTGATGGCAGAACTCATCCACAATACGGAGAAGATGAAACGAGTCCAAGCCGAATTGGAAGAGGTAGTCGGGCAGGTGCAAATCATTGAAAAGAGTGACACAGAGCGTCTCCCTTGTCTCTGCGTGGTTGTCAAAGAAGTGCTCCAATTGCACCCGCCGGCTCCTATACTCATCCCTCACAGAGCCGATAGTCGTTGTCAGAATTCGGGATTCGTGATACCCAAGCACACCCAAATACTCGTCAATGTGTGGGCAATAGGAAGGGACCCTTCGATTTCGGGATTTATTTATAACAAGATGAGTACTTGAAATTTCGAGTTGATTTCGTTCGGAGCAAGAAGAAGAATGTGCGTGGGGCTTCCCTTGGCGACTCGGATGCTCCATCGTTGTTGGCATCCCTCCATTCATTCGAGTAGGCACCTCCCCATGAAAGAGAGGATGATCTCCATCAGCTTGCTTGTTGGAATGATCGGTGAGTTTATGATCGCATGAGAGAGATCTACTCTGATTATATTGATGTAACTTTGAATATTCTACTTTGGTTGATCTCTAATTTGTTTAGTTGATCTCTACTCTAGTTGATCTCTAATTTGTTTGGTTTTGTTTGCTTGATCTCTAGTTTATGTAGCTTTGAATATTCTACTCTGGTTGATCTCTAATTTGTTTGGTTTTATTGTCCTCGTTTAGCAACTAACTAAAGCCTTCATACATTTTCTTTTGCTTGTTTCTCTGTTTGTTTAACAGAAAATGCATGGTTGTCAGTACATGGTGCAAACGGGTTCAGGATCAATAATCATGTGATAGGTACAATTTTCTTCTAACTTTGTCGTTTCCATTTTCTAATGGCTTCATTGATTTTTTATTTTTAGTGAATTTAGGGACATAATAAGGAATTTTAGGGCTGAATAATTTCTTTCATTGTAATGGTCCAGAGTTAGTGAGTTGCATTGTTAACATAATCTTATTCTGCTAATTTAAATGAGGAGAGTTGTGTTATCAAGAATTTTTTAATTACATATAACAGAGATTTGTAACAAATATTTGTGTTGCCAAGATTTTGTTGAAGAAAGATAATAACGTCCTGCATTTCTCCATTGGTTTTTATATGGATAAATGAAATATGGTAGAGTTTATTAGGAAAAATGGCTCCCAAGGTTTACCAACCAAGGTCTTTAAATACTTAAACCTCAACCCGAACCACTTGGTTCAGAAATATGTTATGTAAATCATGCCATTACTTCCTAGGATTATGGATTCCTATCCCAACTATTTTTCAAAATATCTTTTAAAGATAACATAAGTCTAGACTATGATGATATACCTTTGTTAATTGGAAAAACGATATCAATGATATCAAATTAACTTAGTTGAGGAGATTTTGATGCATTCCCGCTACAAGTATTAGGTAATAGTTTTACAAGTAATAGGTAATAGTTTTGACAGAAGAGAATGGAACGAAATGGAAATGGCTAAGCCCGTGACACTTGATTAAAATTGAGAAAATGCTCTAAAACACTCTCTGTGGATTGATAACTATTGCCTCGTCCTTCATACTGCACATCCACATATAATTTTAGAAATCTGAAATTTTGGATCATAACCTCGAACTATATATCTTGTCTCTGTGGATTGATAACTCTCAATGAATTATGAGAGACAAAAGTGTACTCGGATACATACTTGATTGATATCTGAGCGTACCCTATTCCAGTCTGATTGCCCCCGTCCTTCATATTGCACATCGAATTGAGGGTATTCAATTCGAATGAGTCTGCTTGGATTTTATTCAATTCAAATGAGTCTGATTAGATTTTAAGAATTCGCAAGAATATTGGTTGTAGTGTGTACTGGGCATTATCCTTTAGTTTTTTCGGCTATTTGTCTGCCTAAATTGTTATGTAGCGACAACTTTTGCTGGCAATTCTTTGAACGGTACGATTTATTAGTTTGTTTTCTTATAAGTACTTTAAGATCCCATAACTGAGTATTATGATACTTTCTATACTATAGCTAGAAGAAGACTATTTAAGAACAAAAGAACATGCATTTCCTAAAATGCTTCTTGATAGGTCTCATTGTATGCCAATATCCCCATCCACCATTGTCACTCCATTTCGGCAGATTAATTAATATCATTGGTTGGATCTTGGTTCGAGGAGAGTTTACCATAACCACAGCCCATTCCATGTGGTTCAACAGCCGGGAGAGAATGCAACTTTGTGAGCAAATGAAAGATCCGAACATTTTCCATTGACTTAGCCTTAAAATTTCTAATTGGGTTGTTTATATGTAAAAATTTCAGCCCATTATACTATGTAAAAAATTGGGTGTATTTTTAGAATGAAATCACACCTTTTTATTTTGTCTTACCTTTCTATTTATTATGCTCTTACTTCAAAACTCATATAAAAATTGAGTGTATTTTTAGAATGAAATCACATCTTTTTATTTAGTCTTACCTATCTATTTATTATGCTCTTAGTTCAAAACTCAATAGTCTAAAATATTTAGTCTTATTTTGGATTAGATTTTGTATATTGAATCATTTTTTTTTGTTTTTTTTTTCTATTTATCATATTCATATCATAATATTTTTTTAAAGGAATACCCATATTGTTTTTGGAATCATAAACTTAAGACTCTCTAAGTAAAATCCCAATAGCTAGCTAGATCCCAATACTCAATGAAACTTACATAGACTTTTTATGTTAAAAAACAACTCCACCTTTATGCTCTTATAACCTTATGTGTTAGTCATGTCTATTGAGTGTCTCGGGACTACCAGTTCAAAGCCTCATTCACTTTTGACAAGACATTATTATCATTCTATTCTTCTATTCACTTTTCTATTGAAATGTGGTATAGAGCTTCACTTCTCAATGATGCATGGGTCAATGCTCTGCTCCAAGTGAAATGTGTTACAGAGCTTCACTTCTCAATGATGCATGGGTCAATGCTCTGCTCCAATTTTCAAAATGCACAGTCAAAATGTGTTTATCAAAATTGGAAATGATAAAGGGACCCAAAACTCTGCTTCGAACTCAAAAAGTTTATATGTAGCCTTGGGACCCTACCCTACATGGTTGAGAAGATATTTTTAGTATGAAACAATTTTAATACATGTCACTGGTTTGAACCTTGCCTTTTTCTTGAAATATATATAAATTGAACTTCCTATCATATGCGTTGAGTGGATTATATATACACTCCTCTAATTCCTTATTTTTTGTGTAGAGCAACAAACACCAAGGAATGTATGGTTTTTTACAACAACCTTAGCTTAGCTCATGTTCATATTCAAACATAGGAGATCCATGAAGAATTATTAGATTCTTCCTTCCCAATAAAATATTGAGTCCACTCTCCATGTCATCTTGTGACTAATAGCTAAGGCTTAAGAAGAGATCATTACACATCAGTAGATACAAATTTTCCGATTAGTTGCAAAGTAATTGGTAGTTCATTTGACACTGTTTGCACGGGGAATAAAATTTAAAAAACATCCATTTGTGGTCCATTTGTTGCTTAGTTGCTTAGAGAGTTGAACTTGAAGGGAGAGAGAGGGGTAGAGTGGTAGAGAGGCTCACAGGGAGAGTGAGAGTGAGAGTGATATAGGGGGAGTGGTGAGAGAGATAGGATACAGAGAGAATAGTAGAGAGAGAGGAGGGGGGGGGGGGNNGGGGGGGGGGGAGTGATAGGAGAGAGAGGAAGAGAGTGGAAAAGTGGAGAGAGAGAGAGAGAAATGTGTATATAGGGATAGGTATGGAGGTTAGAGTGGGGAAGAGAGGGAGAGACTACTAAAGGGGGGAAAGAGAGAGGGAAAGACAAAGAGGGGTATCTAGATAGAGAAAGAGAGGTATATATATATATATATAGAGAGAGAGAGAGAGAGGGGGGGGGATACACTGAGAGAGAGAGAGACAAAGAGAGAGAGAGTGCGAGGAGGAGGGAGAGAGAGAGAGAGAGAGAAAGAGAGAGACAGAGAGAGAAGGGAGTGAAATAGATGGTGAGGGATAGAGAGAGAGTTGTGATAGAGATAAGGGAAGATAGAGGAGGGGAAGGAGAGAGGGGTAGAGAGAGAGAGGGTGGGAGGGAGAGAGGAAGAGATTTCTATAGAGGGGAGAGATATAAAGGATAGGGACAGAGCGATTGAGAGTGATAGTGAGAGAGAGAGAGAGTGGGGTGTGAGAGAGAGGGGGGAAGGAAAAGGGGGTTATATAGGGAGGGAGAGAGGAGCATATGGAAAGGGGGAAAAGAGATAGCATAAGGGATAGTGGGTGGGGGGTGAGAGAGAGAGAATAAGAGAGAGAAAGAGAGAGAGAGGGAGAGAGAGAGAGAAGTAGTTGAAGGGATATATATATATATAGAGAGAGAGAGAGAGGGGGGGGGATATAGATAAGGGTATAGACGGAGGAACAGTTAATGAGGTAGAGAGAGAGAGAGAGAGAGAGAGAGAGAAAGAGAGAGTTTGGGGAGGGGGAGAGGAAAAGAGAGAGATAATGAAAGGGAAAGAGGGAGAGAAGGGGATATAGAGAAGGGGATAGAGGGAGGAAGGGAGAGAGAGTTAATCAGGGACATGGAAGTAAGGATAGAGAGAGAGAGAGAGAGAGAGATGGAGGGAGAGGGAAGTAGGAATGTGGAGAGGTAGGGTGCAAGGGGAGGGAGTGAGGGATGGGTAGAGAGAGAAATACTGAACTAGATAAATTTAAGGTAGAGGGTGAGAGGGAGAGAGATTAAGGTTTATAGATGGGTAAATATAGAGAGAGGGGGGGAAGAGTTAAATAGAGAGGTAGATGAAGAGAGTGTTATATTGGGGAGGGATACACAATTAGTCCAATTATTCATATTGATACCTACTTCTCCAATTACCTTATTCATATTCAATTAGTCCAATTATTCATATTGATACCTACTTCTCCCAAAACCCCATACTATTAAATTGAGCCCATTTTTCGACGATAAACTTGAGCCGAAAAAACTTCTCATTTATGGCTAAGACTTCAATCCATTTTCTCTATGTATTGTCTGTCAAAAGAACAACAAGCTAGGGTTACATTGGAATTCAGATGAAATATCATTCAGATATGATGTTTTTTCTCATTTAAAATATGATTAAAACTTTCATCACCATCTATCAAAATTCTAATGGTTGATTCATTGGAATTATGATGAAAAGTCTTGTCATGGTCTATCCGAATTATTTTGGTGATTTTGTCTGAATTCCGACTAAATTTTTTATCACACTGTGTTGTAAATCCTAATATCCTAATATTTTCATGGATTAATATCTTAATTTCATACCCATCTTATTGGACTACCTGGCATGTTTCCACTGTTCCAATAGATCGTCAATTATACCACTGTAATCTTGTTGAATGTCCATTAATCGATACAAATTCTCAAATTCCCATCCTTCTTAGGCACAAATATGAAGGGTTACCCACAAGGAGAGGTACTTGGTAAAATCACACCCTACTCCTACAATTGTTGTAGCTGCTACTTTACTTCATTTTCTTCTAGAGTAAATTTTCTATACACCCCAATATTCGAAAATGAAGAGTATGGAGATAATTGTATTTTGTGCTCCACTTCCCTCTTAGATGGTATCCATTTAGGCTCTTAGAAAACTCCCCCATATTCCTTTAATAAATCCTCCAATTCATTTTTATTCTCCTTAATACACTCTTATAGGAATTTATTTACTTTTAACAAATCTTGAGGACACTAATTTTCCCTTAGGAAAAGTAAAACATATTTTTTGCTAGAACCGATCAATTTCTTAGCTCGAATGGCACTTACTAGTGAAATTTTTCATTTTCTTTTGTGCATATTAAAGATGAAGGATTTTTTTATCAACAAAGAGTTGGGTGAATATCAAGAAATCAATGGTTCATATTGTTTCAATTGGGAGATTGTCTTTCCATATCAATTAGAGAAATGTTGTAAATTTTCTAACTATTGAAGTTCATCAAGTCAAATCATCGACGACCGATCATCTGATTGGATGAAATGGAAAAGAGTTTGGTCCGACTAGAGTACATCTCTTAATGTCAATGGATGATGTTCAAGGGATGGTTGAATCCAACAAAGTGTTTCCAATCACCAATGAAAATTTCCAATGGTCGGGTGTTAGCCAATTCAGAGAAGTGTTTTGAATCAAGAAAGAAAATTCATTGACGTTCAATGTGTCGATGGTCAATCGTGGGCCAATTCGAAAAAGTTCTTAGGTCATCCAACAAAATTGGTCAATGCATGATTATGGAAAGAGGAGGATGACGTATCATGTGACGTCAACATCCATGTGTCATTCCAAGTCATACTAGAAGTGGTTAATGACTGATGGTCAGGTCAATCAAATTGAGGAAGTATTTTCAATAGTCATCAAGGATTTCTCATCCCTGATAGGTCAATGGTCAGCAACCAGTTGAATTAGTGAGGAGTTTTCATTCACCAACAAAAAAATGACCAATAGTCGACGATTGATTGGACCAGTTTGGAGTTTGTGCAAATCGGTCATCAGGAAGTTGGGACAATGAATGACGATGGGGTCGATAGTTTGGGGAAAGTTATGTGCACGTCAAAGGAGAATGGTGGTCGTTGATTCCTTTTGGAACATGTATCAATGGCTCATATTGCATGTTATATGTGATTGATGAAACAGATTTAAAAAGTTGTTACACTAGCAAAATAATCAATTTTTATGCAAATATTTTTGGTTTTTGAAGCTCATTAACTTCTGAGAAATTTTCTGTTAGAAAAACAGGATCGCGGAGAAATAAAATAAAAAAAAATGTCGAAATAAAACATATAAGATACATAATACAATGGAGACACATATATACATGGTTCACCCAGTGTGGGCTATGTCCACCAGAGAAATTTCCAACTCCTTTTTCTTATCTAGCAAATCAAGGGATACAACCTACATCACACCTGTTGTAACTTCCTCTTCTTTCTCTCAAAAACGCCCAAACTAGAGCCCATTCGCAAAAACGCCCAAACTAGAGCCCATAAAACCAAGCTTTTATAATATGTGGAGAAACCAATCTTAAGGTTCAAGGTTAACCCAAAGATAAAAATATTTTAAAAAGGATTAAGCCAAAATACATGTAATATATTATATACCTTCAAACCTTTTAAGAACACAAACCTTCACCTCAACTTCACCATAAAAGCAATCCTCCATAAAATATGACTTGAGCATAATGAAAAATAAAACATTTGATTTCATACCATGGGAACTATGCATATACCTCATGCTCTATTCTTACTAACTTCATACCTCATGTGGGTAATGTAACCAAGAGTCCACTTTAATAATAAAAGAAAGAATCCACTTTAATACCTCCTTTCACTAGTATCGTGTCTCTCACAAAACATGATGAACCACTGGTTATCGCCCCTCTCAAGAGGTTTAGGACAAATTATCACCTTTATCTATGAATATCACTTTTATCTGCGATGCTATCCAATACTGGAGATATTATCGCCCCATCTTCAATGGGTTGACCTATGATAGACCATAAAATATTGTGCCTGGAACAAATCTGTCCATGAATCCGCCTTCTTCCTTTTTTTCAACATGCCAAATCTCTTTCAATGACTCTCTTTAATTCACGCAGTTATTCTTGTCTCGACTCTGATACTCAGTGACCGGATACTCTTTTTCTTTTCTCTTAGATCTTTCAATAATGTGCTCTGATACCACTTGTTGGGTAGCAGAAAAAAAACATAGCATAAAATAAGCATGTATTAAGCCAAGCACAACAATCTACAATTTGACATAGTGATTTATGTGGAAACTCAATAAGGGAAAAAAATGGCAATGATAATCAATACTATTTTATTCAAGGGACAACTACAATAGCCAATCAAGGCATACAACCATCCTCTCCTATCAAACACACAACACCTCATTATTGAGTCTTTCTCTCACACACTCACTAAACATTGCACTCACACCTCTATGGGTATGCTCGTATATATAACATTTATCACTCAATTACATAGACTGGTCATGAATAGATCACATAGTTACATGAATAGTTTACAAATAGATTGCATACATGTGCATTAACATAGCTTCATGCATGTGCATGTGACCGCATGAGAAAATTCGGTGGCATGCTTCCAACATCGAGGATTTAAGGTGGTGGGGTAGGAAGTTCTATCTCATGTATTATTCATAGATTACTTCCTTTTCTTTATCAACGGTACAATGGAAGAAGCTAACGTGTTATGTAGAATTTTGGCTATCCTTTGCAAGGTGATCTCGATGGAAATCAACGTGGACAAATTGTGCCTAATTCTCCCGAAGACTCCCAATGACATCGCTTCAGAGATAAGTGGCACGCTTGCATATCCTAAAAAAGACCTCCATTTAGGCTTTAATTACTTGGGGTTTCACTTGAAACTCAACAACCATATATACATGTATTATATTTGGCTTTTAAAAAAGGTAGAGTCTAGAATTTCCTTCTAGTTCAATAATTTCCTCTCCCATGGTCGAAGAATCACGTTGGTTAAGTTTTCCTTAAAAGGATTCTCGTTCACTAGAATCGATAGAAGCTATTTCAAAAGGAATCTTGACAAAACATAATTTTTTTTTTCAATGGGAAGGATCACGATCATTGGGAGGTCTTCCTCTCGTGAAATGGACTCCTATAACCACCCAAAAAATCATGGAGGTTGGGGTCTGAAAAACATCTTCTTTTTTACTCAATCTTTAGCATCTCACATCGTACCCATGAATATGTCACATGTGGAAGTCCAACTCCAATATGTAACTAACATTGCCAATATTATCAAGAACTTTGAATCATTAATCATACCTGCACACAAGAGATTGAGACTTCCCTTTAGGTGTTGAGAAATTATCTCTACTCTAATTGAGTAATACCAACTCTCATACATGGAATTTTGCATCACACCTGCTGCGATATGCCAATTGTTTTATTATGTCTTTTGCATTAGTCCCATAATCCTTCCAACTTTTCATTATATCTCCAACCAATCCTTCCAACTCTTCACAAAACCCATGACTAATGGATTCGTCCCATAGTATCCTTGTGTCAAAAAATAAGCACTTGTGGGTTGTTGTCTATTCATAAAATTAAATGGACTGTAGCTTGTCATTGAACTCTTGTGAAAGGTGTAGTTGAAGTCGGTGACATCCAAGAAGTCCAGCCAATTCATATGATCCGCTAGTACATAGTGTTGCAAGTAGTCATCCATAAGTGCATTGATTTGTTCGGTCTTCCCATATGTCTGCGAATGGTAGGATGAACTTTTCAACAAATTCTTCCCCACGAGATTAAACAATGTTTTCCAAAACTTAATCGTGAACCTTGCATCCCTATCTGACATAATTCTCATAGGAAGACCCCAATACTTCACTATGTTATTGAATAAAAACTTCACAACTTCTTCCAAACTACAAGGCATATCATCACAACGAAGACAACATAATTGGAGAAGTGATCCACCGTGACCTAAATCATGTTGTATCCTCATACTATCGGAAGTTGTTTGATGAAGTTCAATGAGAAACGCATCAACTATATCTCGGAAATCAGTAAAGGTTGCAACACCTATGCTCTAATTTTTATGTTTGTCTTATCATGTTGACATATAAATCAAGTACGAGCATACTCCTCCACATATTTCTTCATAATATACAAAAAAATATCCTCACTCCAACAACACCAACATTGTTCATTATCCTGGGTGGGAAGCCTAGGGTGAGTTTTGACATTCCTTCATGAGTTTCCTTCTAAGGTTGGATGATTTAGGGACATATATTTTCTCCCCAAAGTACAAAACTCCATCGTGTAGCCAAAACTTTTTTTTTTTCCATCCTTCACCTACATCATGATGTTCATTGTCATGTGATCATGCTATAAACTTATATTTATCCTTTCATGCAATTCTTCCAATATATGAATATGAATGCCCCCTGTAGGAAATTCCTCCTCCTCCTCCTTTAGGAAAACGAGTTGTGCATTTTCTCTCAAGGCACTCATGACAACATTGAGCATGCTCAACCTATGCTCAATGGTCATGTCAAATTCTATGAGAAAGTATTTCCACCTTGCCTACTTGGGTGACAAATTTGGTTTCATTACAAAGTAACTTGTTACAATGTTGTTTATCTTCATGAAAAATGTCTTGAGAAACAAGTAGTGTCTAGAAGTATGAAAAAACTGTACCACTACATTCGTCTCCTTCTCATGAATGGGGTATATATTTCCATGATATTCCAAATTTCTTCTCTCAAAGAAAAAAAATGTCCCTTTTATGTTAAAACCCCTCCAATGGAAACATTTGATGCATTTATTTGCACTTCAAATGATTTCCCAATGTCTGGCAGCATCAACATAGGAAAAGTCGCTCCTCTCAGTCTAGTTCCATGCTTTCCCCTTTTTTAACAAGTCAGACAACGATGCAAAAATCTTGGAGTATCCCTCTATGAACCTGCGATATCAGTTGTCTAGTCCAAGGAATACTCTCACGTCATGAACTATTCACGGCTCTTCCCAATATTCTATTGCCTTGAAATTCGTAGGGTCCATGTTAATGCATCCTTGGCCAATCCAATTCCGCAATAACGTGAGATCGGAAGAG
>CBVK0100043180.1:9138-38725 GCA_900067695.1 Picea abies
GGACCTAGTCCACCTTACATTGAATGACCTCCACTATTATCACTATGGGCTCTCTGGGTCCCCCCACTACCTCTCTAGCTACCTTACACACAATGACACCTCATTTGTACCTGCTGCTATAGTGAATTGATGAGTATTTGGAGGAGGGGTAGGGGGAGTCTCTTGCCTCACATGAGGTGGGGTGGTTGAATGATTTTGAATAAGAGTTATTTTAAGATGTCTATATTCAATGATCAAAAGACATTGGTACATGAAATGAGCAAGTGAGTCATAAAGAGAGAAAGGGCATCTCATTCGTTCAGTGACTGAGGTTGAGACATAATCGATGTCGGTGACATGAGTAGCCAAAGGTGTTGGTGGAGAGCTTTGTTTCTGAAATTTTTGGTGTACCATCACTAACATCTATCGAAACTGAGGTAGAGCTAGGCAATGATGCGTGTAGTGGCCATACTCTGAACAGATGACACACGAGAATTTGGTTCGCATCCCTTTACTGCCTGTAGTAGGGGAAGTTGTGGTAGTACTAGGTGTGCTTGGTGAAGCGACGAGCAATGTGGTTTCTTGAGGGAGTTGGATCAGATTACGTAACTCAGGAAGATAAGGACATATATTAGTGGGGTGTCCCTCTCTTTCGCATAGTGCACAAGGAGGTTGAAATCGGGGAGGAAGTGGAGCAGTGGGCTCTTTCTTATTTTGTCTTCCCCCAACTGTAGCAATGGTGTTGGAAATTGAGGGTGAGGGTGGTGTGGTCAGATTTAGGACTGGAATCTGCATTGGGATTCTCTCTGACTGAGGAGGGATGGATGGTTGAGGAACCATTGTGGGTGGGTGCATGTTGGGAAGGGTAAGCATTGCGGCTACCTGAAATGCTTGTACTCTTGGTGGGGGGTAGAAGAAGGAGATTTGAGTGATAGCTTGGGGAATTGTCTCCCAAACTGGGATTTCCCCTGGGGGAGGGTGAAATCGGGGATAACTGGTGTAGTAGGGTTCTCAGGTAATCCCTGAGGTAATATTTCTTCAACTGGTGGGATGTTGAGACGTCGAGAGGCCTCAATGGGAGGAATGGTATCTTTGGTTTCAGTTCCATTAGAATATATGACACACACTTGTGTTGAGGGTTGTATGAGAGGTGGTGCTCTATGGTATGCCCCCAACAAGGATGGGTCCTTGAAAATTATGGGGGCCATATCCATGAGTGGACATGCATCAAAACTAGTGTGGACAAGAGGCAGGATGTTATCGATGTTAGAGGAATGGTTAGGCTCATAATGTGAAACCTGGTCGATGGTGATGATTTTCCCGTTGTGGGGGTACATCATCGTTTGAAACACAAAAGAGGCTACTACCTTCATAGCGTACATGTAGCTACGTCCAAACAAGATGTTGTAATTGAGTGGGGCGTCGATAACCTCAATGTCGATGAGGATGGTTTTTCCCCCGAGTTCGATGGGGACATTTTGAAAGAGCCCTTCAGGGGAGGAGGGTCGACCATCATAAGCTCTTAAAGTGATGGCAGATGGTACTAGCTCAGGGGAGCCGAGTTTTTTCCATACATTTTTGTACATGATGCATCAATGATACATCGATGAAACATGATGTTCTGAATCTTGACTGGTATCTGGAAAGCTACCAAAGCGGGGAGACGAGGTTCCCCACTATCTAGGTCAAATGTGATGAGTCTTGGGTCGACTTCCCCCAAGGTAGAAAGAAAGGATTTTTGTTGAGTTGGACATGTTTGGAGGACCTCCAATACAGACATGGATGTAGGATATTACACTAAGTCATCGACCAGACTATAATTGTGTGCCACCCTAGCTGAGGGTTTTTGACGTTCCATCATAACGAGATGCGAAGGATATGAATGGTGGGTTCAATTTTAGGGCGTGGAATCATCAAGGGTTGTCTGGATGTAGCTGGAGCTTCTTCTGAAGTGGTGGGAGTAGATTTAGGGGGCACATTGTATTAATGACTAGGTGTTTGCAAAAGAATTTCTTCTTCGCTAGTGAGGAGGATATTCGAATCCATCAGATTTCTAGGATTTTGATATTGTCCCACTTATGGTGGGGCAGGATGTATGTCATGTTGGGTATTCATCACACCTTGGTGCGGAATAGGGTTTTTCAACATGGTCGGGGGTGGTTGTTGCAAATACTGTTGTGGGGCCTGTTGAGGGGCAGGCGATGCTAGAGGACGTGGAGCATTCATGGAGTCTCTCATCCATTTGAAGTCAGAAATTTGGGGGCAATGGTGAGTATAATGACTATTCTCACTGCAAAGAGAGCAAAGGAAGTTCATATGGAGGTTGTTGTTGTTGTTCCTCCCTTGGAGTTTGTTGTTATTGTTCCCTTGGGGGTTCTGGTTACCCTGATTCTGGTTTCCCCCAGCAGGTTGGTTTTGTTGGGAGTTATTTCCTCTTGGTCCTGGGTTATTATTGTTTTAGTTTTTCCCTTTATTTTTGGCATTATTCGATTGACAGGACAGATTTTCTATATTCAATTGTTCAAAAGTATGAAATTGCTAAATGGGAGAAGGTTGAACAAAGTTAACACCGACGTGTGGTTGTCCTTGTGGAGGATAAATTGGTTGGGGAGGACCAGGAAATGGAAAATATGAATTATGTTGTGGCAATGATCCATAGGGTGCATAGGAAGGTGAAGCGCTTTCACTAGTGCCCGGGTTATATGATGAGCTAGAGGGGGGACCTGAACTTGGTTGAGAAGTGGAGTGCATGATGGGTGTCGGCAAAGGTGCACTCATGGGTAGAGGGGGGGCAACAGGATATGGTTGTTGATAAAGGGGAGTAGGTTAATAAGATGGTCCTCCATATATCGGTGGATATTGGGGTGTACCATACATGGGTGGTGGATGGATGTATGGGTTGTGGTGTGTTGTGGTACCAATCAACTCGTCCGTCACGTGAGACATCTCAAGTTTTTCCTGGTTGAATGGTATGGGTCTTAGTGCAACAGGTATTACCATGTATAAGTAGCCTGACTGAGCATAAATGAGGTCATATTGTTGAGCCTTGTTGATGGCTTCCTCCTTGGATTGGGGGAAGGTAGATTCCACATCTTTGGAAAGCATTGAGATGAGTGATTTGAGAAACCAATCGAGACATTGTTCTTTGGTGGTTTCTTCTTTACATAAACTACGTCGTCGATGCCATTCGTGAATGTGGTCGAAAATATGTCTAGCTGAGGTTTTTTTTCACTCAAAGAGTAGTTCTAGACCAATGTCATGACAAACTGGTAGTTGAAAGAAGGCCAAAAATGCTTTGGTCAAGGATTCAAAAGTCACGTGGGACCCTGATTTTTCATCCACATACCATTGGGTTGATGGACTAGTGAGTGTGCATAGAAATAACCTTAAGAGGATGGATTCATCCATGATTTTGTTTGAAGAGAACCATAAGTGGAAGGTCATGACATGGTTGGCGAGATCTTCCCCTGATTTGCCTTCAAATTTTGGAATATTTGAAGGCAGTTTGGTAGGCATATTGGGCCATGTGGGGTCATGCAATATAGGATCATTTGTGAGTTTAGTCAAATCAGGAATGTTGAGAGACACCAAATATGGCATGGGGGGTGGTGGTGGAGGATTGGTTCCAGCCATGGTGTGAGCAGGTAGTAGACCTGACCCTTAAGGGGGGTTTGGTGGGGTTGGTCTTCTCCCTTGAGAAGAATTTTTGCCTCCACCTCCTTGTGAAGGAGAGCTAGTGGATGGGTGGCCTTGGGAAGTGGACCCAAGTAAGGTGGAACCAAGCAAAGTTGATCCCAAAATAGTGGCACTCATAGGGGTGTGAGATGGTTGATCCGGTGAGTTGGAAAGACTAGGAACTCCTCCTAAAATAGGAGGGAGATTCTGCAAGCGTCTGGAATGAAGGGGATTCTCTGGGTACCCTATGATGTCCAACTAGAAAATTGAATGTGTGCAAATGGTGATGAGAGAAATAAATGAACAAGAGACTTGTATAATTTGGACCTTCAAAATATATCTCACAATTGCATGTAATCAAATGAGCATCATACATAAATCAACTGTAAATAAGCATACATGTGGGTAGGTGGATTTTGTCTGCATGGGAGAAAAAAGAAAATAAATGCTTGTGTCCTAAAAATATGTATCATCCTTCCTCTCAAATAGTATTGGACCTTCCAAGAGCACTCAACAGTGGGGTCTGGAGCCATCAGAAGAGGAACTAGTGAAGGATGAAATAATCAGTTATAATGAGAGATAGAGGGTGAATATCCCGAAAGAGCTGGCGATATTTCCCAATAGCGCCACAAAATATGATCAAGGTGCAATTGTAGCCCACAATTGCCACTTGGGTAGATGTCCTAAATTTGGCCACTA
The DNA here is from genome assembly GCA_900067695.1 of Picea abies. Taxonomy (NCBI): domain Eukaryota; kingdom Viridiplantae; phylum Streptophyta; class Pinopsida; order Pinales; family Pinaceae; genus Picea; species Picea abies. The sequence goes on from CBVK0100043180.1 coordinate 13,492, forward strand.
GGTACCTCGATCAAAGTGTGGCATTTAGATTTTCAGCCTCAGAAATGGGTCATGACATGGATCCCTTCCAAGAGTTGGGTGACTCAAGGGGGGACGCGCAGAACAAATGGACCTCATCCTTTGACCCTTCACGGGTATCTCCCTTCCTTATGGTGTAGGAACACTTGACTTGGAGGATTTTAAAGTTCCCTGTTTATCAACTTCTAATATTTGAAAATGTGAGAACCAGATAACAGGGGTTTATTTGGATGCCTACCCCTGAGATCCTACCTAAAAATTTCTTTTGGCACCTCCTGTGGAGGAAAACTTAGTCCAAACATTCTCTCTATGCATAGGTATAACATATCTTTCACTATTCTTATCAGATCTACTTATATCAAATCTTATTTTATCTATCAAGCTAGGACAGAATCTATCAACCATACCTAGATCCATACTCTAGAAAAAAAAAATTCCACTTATCTTACTTCTACAGAGCACAAAGCTTACAGATATTACCTCTTTAGTATCATTTTCACCTTTATTAGGGCACAAAGCTCCTAGATCTTACCTATTTTCTTCAAATATGACCCTTCTTCTTGGCACAGAGCTTCCCAGATCAAGTAGAATGCTATGCACTAGGGCAACAGACCTACTCACAGAGCTTTCATAGTTTCAGGTCGGATATTTGCACAAATCTTCTTCTTCCTCATTTCCTAGAAATCATAGTTTTAGGTCGGATCTTTGCACAAAGCTTCTTCTTCCTCAGTTCCCAGCAATCACAGTTTCAGGTCCCGGCAACGGAACCATTTGTTGGCACAGGGGAAAACCCAGGATTCAATGCTACAACAATGCACCAACAAAACCCTAACTACCGGCCCTTTTGAAAACACCTGCGAAGCAGATGAAGTCTCACCCGATGTAGTGGAAGGGGTAGTTGCAGGACTCAGATGTCTGCAACCTTAGCTGGGACATAGATCTGTGATTCTAACACTTAACAGAGAACTTAGTAGTTAACACTCATCAATATCCAGTTCTTAGTTACAGCGAAGTTAAACCCTAACTGTGGAACATCACTGTATTCATTCAGATCTAAGGTATTTAAGCACTAAGCATACTACATCAGTCAGATCTAACATCCATCTACATCATTAAGCATAAATCATCAACAGATCTATCTATCATTCATCTATATTAAATCACTTAAGCAAGTAAACACATAAACATGTCAACACATCGCACAAAACATAGCAACACAACATGTATGTGGTTCACCCCCACCCTGGGGCTACGTCCACCAACTCTTCTCTTCTTTATTATCTTATGTGAAGCTTCTTACAGGCACATAGCATCAAAATCCTACTCTGCAGAAAACAGGAGATCTGCACACACTCCACCAGATCCTCCTTCTTCGAGCTAGGGAACCTTACAGTACTTTCACTTAGATGTGAAAGCCTCATACAGTATGCACAAAGTATTTACAACTCTTGATCACATAGATCAAACACCAGAACTTAGCACCTTGGAACTTCTTACATCGCCTAGATACTTATTTATACATTACAAAAAGGGCCTATACATAGGTAAACCCATGGGCCAACATTCCCATACCCGTTACATAAGCCCAAAACCCAAAAATCCCTAAAAAGGGACCGAGATCCCGCGATCTCCGCTTTGTCTTGCGCTCCGCCTTTGACAACCTGTCGAAGTCTCGAAAATAGGTCAAGTATGATCAAGAATCCTCAAAACTTGGTCAAGGGCCAACAGGCCCCCAACACTCACTTGTGACTCATCCCAAGTCACTCTGGTATAGATATTTTTTCTTCAAAATCCTCAAGCTTGGCTTGAGCTGCTTCGACTTGTTGTTGTGCCATGGCCTCCTATTCAGTGAACTCCTGTGTGACTGATTCGTTGATAGGTCCTTCTAGGCATTGTTCATCTGTAGTGATGACCTGCTCCAGTTCTGCTCCTCGGCCTTCAATCTCTATGAACAATTGGTAAGCCTCATCCTGTGTAGGTTGGAATCTCTGAGTCACTTCCATGACTCTGCTCTAGATAGTGTGGACCTACTACTGGGTAGTGCGCTACTCCTGAGATCACTTCATTATTTCCACAGCTGACAAGGGCTTCAACTACGTCTGTATTGTCTCTGCTTGTTGCTTCGCTTCCTGGAGTTGTGACTCCAGTTCCTTCAGTTCTGGGTTCTCAGTGATTTGCTCATACATCTAGGAACTGGGATCACTCAATTTCTTGAATTCCATGGAAAGGGCCTTTATTCTTTCAATTGTGCTCTGGGCAGTTGCTCCTCTTTGATCCCTTACATCCTGTGGTGTGTCAGGCACTATGCATAGTTCTAAATCTATTATTCTTCATTGTAGCTGTTGGATAGATCTCATGAGTTGCTCTACTTTCTATGTGACTTGGTCTTATGCATGTGGCTCTAATCCTATCACAGAGTGAAGTGCTTTGTTGACTGATTCTTTCACTTCAAGTTTCTATGCGAGCAACTGTTCTTTTTCTTGTTGCATCTATTCTTTCTCTTCGTCAAACTTTTCCTGGAGAGAAACCTTCTCCTGCTCTACAACTTTGCATTGTTCTATGAGTACTTGTTGCACTTGATTCAAGGCCTGGGTGGCTTGTTATATTTCTTCTTGTGCTCATCGAAGGTGAGCTTCGGTTGCATCTGCTAGTCGACGGATTTGGGCTGGATCATCTCCCAACTCTTGTTATCCTGATGGTAAGGGCACATTAGAGACTGCACGACTGGACTAAAGGGCCTACTATACCCCTCAGATCTTGATCTCAATTCTATCATACATTTTCTCCTGCTTGGCTTCTTGTTTCTCCGTGATTTCTAGTGACACGTCATTTAGAGCTACTATGATGAACTCAAAATCATCGGTGGTGAGTATAGTCTACATCTTGGTCACGGTGGCTCTCGATTTCTTCCGGGAAGAAGGTTTCAGAGGAGAAACCTTCCTCTTCTTCAAGGATTCAACCTCGTCTCTGGGTGGTGTTACTTCGTCTGGATTTTGTTCAGTTTCTTTTCCCTTTACCTCTTTGACTTCATCCTTACCCCCTCGGTCAGGTGATACTGAAGCAGTCTTCCCTGAGGCGCTGCTTAAATATTGGACCTCTTCAGTATTCTTACTTCAGCTGGTTTTGGGTGTGTTCTATTCTTTGTGAGTGTCCTTCGATTTGTCCAGTTCAGGATCAGACATCTCTGCAGGGTCAGCGGGGATAAGGAGGTCTATGGACCAATCCTTAGTGATCTCCTCCAGGTCTTCTTCTGTAAGTTTATAGTATGAATGGAGCTGCTACTTATGTTCATCGGCTCGCGTTGTTATGTATATAAAATGTCGATCTGTGTTGAACTTCATCAGGGGTCAGAATATTTGTAGGGTGTTCGGAGTCATGCGAGGCTCAGCTTCGATGGCTCTCTTCAGCTAAAGGTAATAGGTATGAAAAACAACATTCGACTGCCATTGTTTTTTCATATCACTTGAATACCAAACTGTGGTGAACTTCGCAGCAAGCGGCTCGAATGACTCTATGTCTGGGAAGGTCGCACCTTCTGGCATTTCCTAAGAAAAAAATGTGACGAGGATCAGGAGCCAGCTGAAGTGAAACTCGTAGCCCTGATCCTTCACTTCACGGTAGTCTAGTTCAATCCGCTTGACCAGGTACTTCACCCATTTCATCTGTAAGCCTTCTACACACTTCCCCGCGAGGTCGACGACAAAGCCCGTGAACTATGTGGGTCGGCTCTTTCATACCATATTTACAGCTATCAACTGACATGCTAGGTGCACTGAGCCATTATGGATGGAGGATACCTTGTAGCCTCGCATCCCCTTCTCGACATTGTCATATGTGTCCTTGATCTTTTGTGCTAGCACACAATCTATGGCTTTTCCTGGATAGAACTCCTGTGGGTTAGGTCTCTGCATACTTAACACTGTGATCCTATGGGTCAATGTCGGATCATCTGTAATGCGGTGGTCTAGCCAGAAGTAGCCACCATGGTAACACGACAGTAGCAACTTGACACAGGCGTTGACTTCCTAGTGCCTTCCAAAGTGTGGGATTTTCATTACATTTAGCAGGGTGGACTACGTGAGGTTCATCGTCCACGGCTGGTGGATTATCTTTGATTTTTTCCCCTTCATTCTGGTCAGGTACCTGTACGGGGTGAGCATGCTATGGTTCTTGCAATCTCCTAGGTTGAAGTTGTTGAACTTCAATGCTGTGATTTTGTCCTGTTGCACTCGAACTACATGTATCCCCTTCGAGAGGTACATAGTAACCATGGTGTACTCGAAATCTCTTGGCACACTATCACGAATCACCGCACCGGCCAAAGGCGGGATGTAGTTGGGAAATATGGTCGGGATCATCTTTGCATTGGCTAAATCATCTCTTTGTTTGGTTCTCTTTTCTATTGATGGTCGTGATGGTCCAGCTTTGCGAGCAGTCAACGAGGAGGATTTCACTTCTCTTGTCGATGATGCTTGTACACCTACAAACATTACTCTCTTAGACATGACTCTCTCATTCATGAGGTTGATGAGTACTTCCTTTACAAACTCTTTGACTGCGCTGAGTTCTTCGGACCTACACGCTCATGGTTGAATATCTCAAGTTATAAGGGTAACTAATCAATGCAATGGGATGGATGTAAATAACGTGATGATCACTATGTGGAATCAACTATTATACGAGCTCATATAATCATGTTTGGCAAAAGTTTTCTCAGTGCATGGCACAATGGGTTAAATAGATAACTTGGCAACAGATATCTCCAATGGGTGAGAAGCCTTCATTAACTCAGTTCTTGTCCATTACGGCATGGTCCCAATGGTCTGGTGGTGAGCTATCTGACCATAAATGCCTTTCTACCCATTCGGGGCATCTATCTAATGGTTATATTGTTCCCAATGGCTATATTTCTTTGCCATGGCGAAGTGCCATATGACGTTGTTATGATATCCCGACGAAGTTCTAATTTTGCAAATTTTCCTTCTGTGAAGTTCCCTCTGGAACCTTCTACGAATTTCCCTTTGGAACCTTCTGTAACTTTTTTATCTTAGTTCTCTTCTTACTTATCTTTCTAGCCTTTTGCCCAGTGAGTTTTGTCTCGGTATTCCTTTTTCCATTCCGATTCTTATCTCCTCTTGGCATACTAAGTTCGCGTTGTTGAGATTCTTTCCTCAAAATCAGGGGTAATGCTTCATCTGTATCTGGAATAGGTGCTTCAATCTTATGTGGGTCTTCTAGTGTTCTTCCAGCTTCGACATCCTAATCTCTGGTGTTAAACAACTTCGATCTGTTTTCCTGTTCTTCGATCAAGTGTGTGATCCTCCTAGTCATGAAATATTTTAACTCTTGCTTCTTCTGTTCTAACATTTCTTCTTCCTTCCTTCTGGTCTGATCTCTTTCAATCCAAGGTTTTCCTAGTAATATAGTAAATGGAGTGTTGTTCTCAATAAATTTAACAACTTCAAATTCTTCCTCTATCGAAATTCCATTGGCATTCATAGATATCTGGGTGAGATTTCCACATAGGTTTATCATCTTTCCTCTGAATAGTCCTATTCCTCCCAATGAAGGAATCATAGCAGGCTTCCCTAAAGTTTCCCAAGTTCTTTCGGTCATAATATTCACCTTTGTTTCCTCATCCAGAACACAGTCAATGTCGAAGTCTCCTATTCTTGCTTCTATGCATTCTTTTTCTTTGAAGATCTATGATAAGCTAACATGTCGGTAGTCATTCAGGTTTTCTTTCATCTGTAGCTATACTTTATCTGATTCTTTATAGGTTTCTACCATGGTTTCAGTTGCTTGACCTTTCTCATTGTCTTCTTGTCTCATGTTCATTCTTTCAACCTTAGAAATCATTCTAGGGAAATCTAATACTTCATGGTCCATAGCATTGCAACATAGGCAACTAGGTCTTCTTCCAGGGCATTCCTTAGCAATATGTCTTGGTTTTCTACAACTATAACAAAGGGTTAATCCTCTCTTTCTTTTAAATGATCCCTAGCCTTTCCTGTACTGTGCGCTAGGATCATAGTAGCTAACCTGCAATAATTTCTTTCTAGGGTCCTGCATCCATTTGTTAGTCCAAACATTCTCTCTATGCATAGGTATAACATATCTTTCACTATTCTTATCAGATCTACTTATATCAAATCTTCTTTTATCTATCAAGCTAGGACGAACTCTATCAACCATACCTAGATCCATACTCTAGAAAAAAAAAAATTCCACTTATCTTACTTATACAGATCACAAAGATTACATATATTACCTCTTTAGTCTCACTTTCACCTTTATCAGGGCACACAGCTCCTATATATTACCTCTTTTCTTCATATATGACCCTTCTTCTTGTCACAGAGCCTCCTAGATCAAGTAGAATGTTGTGCACTAGGGAAACAAACCTACTCACAGAGCTTTCATAGTTTCAGGTCAGATCTTTGCACAAAGCTTCTTCTTCCTCAGTTCCCAGCAATCACAGTTTCAGGTCGGATCTTTGCAAAAATCTTATTCTTCCTCAGTTCCTAGCAATCAAAGTTTTAGGTTGGATCTTTTCACAAAGCTTCTTCTTCCTCAGTTCCCAACAATCAAAGTTTCAGGTCCCGACAACAGAACCATTTGTTGGCACAGGGGTAGACCCAGAGTTCAATGCTACAACAGTGCACCAACAAAACCGTAAGTATCGACCCTTTCGGCAACACCTGTGAAGCAGATGAAGTCTCACCCAAGGTAGTGGCCAGGGTGGTTGCAAGACTCAAATGTCTGCAACCTTAGCTGGGACATAGATATGTGACTCTAACACTTAACATAGCACTTAACAGTTAACACTCATCAATATCCAGTTCTTAGTTACAGCAGAGTTAAACCCTAACTGTGGAACATCACTATATTCATTCAGATCTAAGGTATTTAAGAACTAAGCATACTACATCAGTCAGATGAAACATCCATATACATCATTAAGCACAAAGCATCAACAGATCTATCTATCATTCATCTATATTAAAGAACTTAAGCAAGTAAACGCATAAACACATCAACACATCACACAAATCATAGCAACACAACATGTACATGGTTCATCACCACCCTAGGGCTACGTCCACTAACTCTTCTCTTCTTTATTATCTTCGGTCAAGCTTCTTACAGGCACATAGCATCAAAATCCTACTCTGTAGAAGACAAGAGATCTGCGCACACTCCACCAGATCCTCCTTTTTCAAGCTAGGGCACCTTACAGTACTTGCACTTAGCCTTGCAAGCCTCATACAGTATGCACAAAGTATTTACAACTCTTGATCACATAGATCAAACACTAGCACTTAGCACCTTGGCACTTCTTACATCACCTAGCTACTTATTTATACATTACAAAAAGGGCCTATACATGGGTAAACCCATGGGCCGACATTCCCATGCCCGTTACATAATCCCAAAACCCAAAAAGCCCTAAAAAGGGGCCGAGATCCCGCGATCTCCACTTTTTCTTGCGCTCCACCTTCGACAGCTTGTTGAAGTCCCAAAAATAGGTCAAGTATGACCAAGAATCCTCAAAACTTGGTCAAAGGCCAACAGGGGGGGGGTGGATATTGAGAGGAATTCTCCTCCTCCTACTCCAAACTTAGTTCTTGACAGGTAAGGCTATGCCGTTTTTGGTACCTGCAAGAAAAATGGGTCAAAAAGAAGTTCTCTCAAAGCCCAAATAGGAAGGAAATTGATACTTTATCCCCAGTATGGTCGACAATCTGTTGTGTCTATTTCATCACTTGGGTGAGCAAAACAAGGGTACTTACAAGTCTAGTTAGGCATTCTAGACAAGACAGAGGTTAGTGTATGAGTTAGACAATCCAAGCACATGAAATAAACAAGTAAATAAACTAAAAACAACTAAGGAAATAAAACTAGAATGCATAAGAAACTTTGAACCAAAATCAATCAACCAAATGACCAAGATTGTGCCACCAATGGATAACTATATTAGTTGGAAAAACACCGTAGAGAAAGGAGGACTTATGGATCTTGTCTTCCTCCTTGGGAGGGCTCTTGAGTTCCCTAATGGAGAGCTCTTCTTACAAATGGTAAACAAGAAAGAAAATGATGAAGAAATCAATTCCTATTCCCTCAAGAGGTGAGTAGAATGGCCTATTGGAATGTTGCTAGAATGATCCAAGGAGAAAAGAGGATTTTCAAGGGAGGATTGAGGCAACATAACAATACTATGGAAATATTAAATTATTACTACACCCATGGCCTCCTTTTATAGCATGTCTTCAAGGCTTTATTCAACTGGTTCTTGGTGTGAACAAGGGGCCCTTTAGGGCACCCTTTGGTCCTTGACCAGCCCCCCATTCGGATTCATCTCAGATATGAGGGTCAAATCAAGTTGGGAGTTGGTCCATAAGTGGTTGAGGAGCCGAAAAGAACCATAAATGCACCGTTCACAGGAGTGCACGGCTTTTCTTGTATACAGTCGCACATATGGCACATTGTACACTCTACAGGCTTCTTTGGCCTACGCACTGTGCACGTGCTTCCTTTAGTGATTTAGCGCATGTCAATTTTTGTCTAGTTGTATATTTTTTGCCTCTTGGAAATGCATTTTTGGTGTTGCAGTTGAACTAATAGGTGTTTGGAACTGTTGTATTTCTGTAACCATTTGTGTGCAATGTTGCAGATGAAATTTCAGTGATAACATCCTCCTTCAACTCCTCTATTGTTGGATCTATCTGTTGGTACTGGTTTTCTTCCAGTTGCAGGGTTGCTTGCAGAGCTTCTACCTGATTTTGGAACTTTTGTTGTATCAAAGGATACTTCAAGTGTGCTAACAATGAGTTCACAAATAGTTGCCTATGTTGCATGTCAATAATTGAATACTTCAACTTACCTTTTAGACGTTTGAACCTTTGATCAATCTCCTAGACAGACTCACCAGGTTTCTACTTAATTTCGATCATTTCATTCATGTATTGGTCCTCTGAGCTTGGTTTCTGAAACTCATTTACCATTAGCTTTTTCACCTATGTGACACTCTTTTTTACTCCTTGTGGACTATTTACATAAATTCTCATGTACCAGTCCAGCGCGCAGTCTCTTAGTGTGATATCTAACTACATGAGTTTTGTATCCTCATCTATGATCTGCTTTCCTTCCCAGATATTTTCAAAAATAAACAGATTTTTTTCAAGATCCTCAGATGCCTCACCCTAAAATTATGGTAATCTAATGGTGGAATCTAGTTCTGCCATTTTGAACTGTGTCGAACAACTGCCTCTGTGCGGTGTAGATAGTTTACTGCTACTTACTTAACTTTCTCCCCTAGTTGGTTCTCCTTGATTGGATCCCTATCCTGTTGGTCTTCTTCCACTAAAATTTGGAAGTCTAAACGTTGGTTTTCTTTTAGGTGTATTAGTTGCACATGGGGTTGTAGGTTCCACTCTGACGATGATGTGGACTAGATTTATGCCTTATGTTCCTCACCCTGGACCTATTTTTTTCCTTTGATATGTTGTTCACATGATTTCATCATTCTTCTCCATAGCTCGGAGATCCTCTAACTCTTCTTCATCGCTTGTCAAGCCCTCTCTATCGGCTATGGCCCTCTTTTTTTTGTTCATCTTATATTGGTAAGATCTTTCGTTGCACATCTTTCGAGCTTTTTCCATTATCTTCTTTATCTGGTCCTCTTCCATCATGATTGGTTCCATGGCCTCCTTATGCTTCCCCTTATCCATCTCCATTTCCATATCTCAACCCCCTATTAGTGCTTCCCCCCTTCCCCCATGTGTGCAGGGAAGTTTAGTTGTCTGATTCCATGGTCATCACACCTTTGTCATACAATAAAATATTGAGTGAATTATAAAGTAATATGATGTACCAACCTCTAGTTCCCTTCATAAATTCATGCTCTACAGCAGTGTAGGACTTCACAGTATCAACCACGAACTCAATGATAAACCATGCAATAACATTGTCTAACAAAAAATCTACTGTGCGCGTAAATTTATTATTGACTTGTTGTAACTGCGTGATCTCTACAGGATGCCACTCGAGCTGTCTGATCTGATTCGTAGGATGGTTTTCCTTCAACCTCAATATCCACTCCTGCAACAGATGCGGGAAATCATAGAAAAATGCCTCATGCAAGTCGCTAAACACATATTTGTCGAGATATTTGCACGGTGTAAACTTAGGGTTTATGTTGTCCTTCTACACAAACTCGAGTGTCTTTTTCCTCAACCATATTTCAATATTTGCCTTCATTGGATTCCATGGCCTAAACATTCCCTTCTATGCTTTCATCCTACGTGCTTTTCTTCCACAGATCTCATCCACTCAATATTGTGCAGTTCCAACCGGAAACAGAACCATTTGTTGGTTACTTGGGATGATTTAGGTTCTAATCTCAAATAGGTTTCCAAAAAAACCCGCAAAACTATCAGCCCTCCTGGTAAACCAGAAGGAAACGCTGCACATAGAGTGCACAGCACAGTCTCACCCAAAATAGATTTATGAGGGACTAAAATACTCAGGTGTTTGCAGTCTAGGAAGGATTGGGGATTATGTTTAGATTCTTTTCCTTATGCATCAACATCATTAATCATTCATCTACTTCTAAGATTCATTCATCATTAATTATGCATGCATGTTGTTATACTTAGATTTAAACATTCATTCGTTAACTGATGATTAAAAGAATAGTAAAAGAAATCATTCATACCACATAGAACACAATATTTTATCGTGGTTCACTCCCTCCTAGGGATACGTTCACAAAGATCTGTCTCTTCTCCTCTTTTATTCATTCTGCTGCAAAATATGCACTGCACGCATCACATCTTCGGGATTACAATCAAAACTAAGGGTAAGTACCCTCTGGGAGGATGTTAGATCACACCAGGCTCCACAGCCTATGACCTAACCCTAAAAAACTATCTTATTCTCTCTACCACAATAACCATAACAAAAATCACAATAATCAACCAACCTTTTTAACCTAGACCTCCTAGGTCCTTATTTATACTACTCTATTGTCTTATAGTCATTACAATATTGTCAAAAACCCTAAACCTAACATGGTTAGGCCTGTCTACATGTGCGCCACATTCCTTTTCCTCCTGCATGCTTCTTTTCCTTTTTTTTTTGCATGCCTCTTTTCTTCCTCCTAAGGCGTGCGCTCCAAAAATAGACCTTCTCTTCCAAAAATAGGTATGTTCCCAAAATAGATCTTTCTCCCAAAATAGGCATGCACCAACACATTTCTTGTGAAGTGATTTCCTTCATTAAGAAATATTAATGGTGTTACCCTACCACAAGGGTTTTCTCTACAACTCTTATGTTCATTATTTTTTTTCTATTGTGTGGACTTATTGTGTAACTCAATAGATCTGGAAATGGAAGATATATATCAACTTAACAATAACATCTCCACGCAATAAACAAAAAAAGAATGAACACAATAATTGTAGAGAAAATCATTGTGGTAGGGTAACACCATTAATTATTCCTTGTGGAAGGAAATCACTCCACAAGGAAAGCTTACTACAATTACCTTATACTTCACAATACCTACCATTACATTGCTTATAATTTGTATAATTCTATCTAACCTCCTTTGAACTTTCTAGTGAAGGAACATTCTAATAATCCTCCTTACAATTATTTGTTTCACATGATGCCACCTATATATCATTATCCCCCATGGCTACGTCCCTAAGTACCCCAGATTACCCCCTCTAGGTACACTACAAAAGCTCTATGTTTATAGACATCATAACACATCTCTAGCCTAAAAATTATTCTCTAAAATTTGATGCATGTTGGCACAAGAAAGTTCTTTGATACCACTTGTAGTGTACTTATAGATCAAATAATAAGGAGTAATATATGAAGAAAATCAAACCACGATGTTCAAAAAAGTTGAGCGATGTTCACATGCCTCTTTGAGGGGGAAACCTCCAAATGGATAGTGCTCCGATACAATGATAATCCTTGAAAAAAACATTACATAGATTTCTACCTTTATAAATAGTTGTTATCTACCCAAAACCTAACCACTAGTGGCCTCAACATTAATGACTTAACAACATTTATGAATGAGTACCAACTACCTAACAAGCCTTATTCAGTAAGGATAACACTTTAATTAACCACACACCAACTACCTACGGGCCTTATTCAAAGAGGACAGTTGTTGTACATTAATTAACTCACTCCTAAGTACCCCTAACTAGAGGGGTCAAGGTAGGATCCTAACAATGGGACTTGGATCATTGTGGAACTTTGATCATACCTAAAAAAATTATTGGATTCATGTCAGATTTGTGGCCAAAGAAAAGATCATTTTTCTATATGTTTAACTTACTCAAAGCTTGAAAGATATAGAACCTAGTCCAAATTATTTCATCATGATAAGCACCCAACACTAATTGTCGTCTAACACTATTTTATTTTTCCATTTATTCCTTGTTCATTTTACAAGTGATGTTAAGAGATTTCTCTTTAATTGTGATGTAATGGCTATATTTTCCATCCATTTCCATCTAATTTTCATGATTTTCTACTGGCCTACATCACTATCTCTTCCTATTGCATAATGACTCTATTCGCCATTCATTTCCATTTAGTGTCCATGATTTGTGATTGGTCTTAACTAAAGGATCAATAAGTATCATTCATTATTATCATACTAGCATCCATCACCATGCATTCACAAATACTTCCCATTATAGAGTGGATTTCGCTCATATTATTTTTTTCTCCAAAGAAATATATTGTAACTTTTACTTTAGTAAAATGAAAATACATTATGTATGTATCTCAAAAAAAGTGATAAGTAAGGAGTCCATAATACCTCATAAAAAACGTATCAAAACCATAAATCAACCATCACAAAAATATATATTTCCAAAACAACCAAATAACAATCTGAGTTATACATACATCTCAAAACAAAGACTCACAAATTATTATCCTATGACAAGACATGAAAACAAAATAACTTTGGTTCATCATAAAAAAAAATCTCGCACATGTTGTAGCCTTGATCCAACGTTAAGAAGTACTCATAACTTCATTGAGAAGTAGTTGATTCAACACCTCAATTACTTTGTGTATTCTGTACCAAATTTGAAAGTCATGATAGCAAATGGTAAGAAGATAATTTGTTAATACAAATGTTACCATGTCAAACCCCAAATGGGTAAGAAACTTTCTATCATATTATTTATCCCTAAATGCTTGTTGAGAAGATAACTTGTTGGTGCAAATGTTACAATGTCAAACTCCAAATGGGTAAGAGACTTTCCCTCATATTATTTATCCATGAATGCCTCAATTGCTTTGTGTACTCTACTTCAAATTTGAAAGTTATGATAGCAAATGGTGAGAAAATGTTGTAGGCTAAACGTTCTATGAAATGAGAGATTTTTCCGGGGATATTTGCCTGAAATCCAGTGAGAAATGGTTAGATTCGTAGATTTGAGTGATTATTTCTGTATAATCCAAGTGTCTCAGAGGTTTTTCAACACGCTGAATCCATTTCTACATTCAAAAATGGATTTTGAACAACAAAAAATAATGATTTCTAAAAATTTATATCACCGAATTCCAGCGAAAAAAACCATTTCATAGAACAGGTAAACAACACTGTGAAAAAATAACTTGTTGATGCAAATGTCACAATATCAAACTCTAAATAGATAAAAGACTTTATCTTATATCATTTATCCCTTCTAAAATATTTATAACCCATATTTTTTTACCCTCTCTTCTATATTATATATTATTTTATAATATTAATATTTCATTTTAATTTTTTAATATTTATATTAATATTTTACTATTATTATTCATTTCGATTTATACAAACTTTTATACATTGGAGCTCAACCATCACACTACCTTTTAGGTCAAGTAGAAATATTCAACTAGTGGCAATGAGAGCATTGGTTTACTTGCATGGAAGTTTAACAAGCCATTTATTTACATTTATAAACTTTTATTTCTCTCCGCTCTCGGTGGGGGAGAGATAATTTACAACTCTGTTATCACATCATTATTAAAGTGTGTAGTTCAAAACATTAAATGTAAATAATTATATTATACTCATTGCTTCCAAAGTAATGAGGTACTTTACAACTCTGCTATGACAGCATTCAAACGTCATATAAACACAAATTAAATTAAGATTAAGAGTAATGAGGTACTTTACAACTCTGCTATGACATCATTCAAAAGTCATACGTCATATAAACACAAATTAAATTAAGATTAAGAGTAATGAGGTACTTTACAAAATCCAGTGAGAAATTGTTAGATTCGTAGATTTGAGTGATTATTTCTGTATCCATTTCTACATTCAAAAATGGATTTTGAACAACAAAAAATAGTGATTCCTGAAAATTTGTATCACCAAATTCCAGCGAAAAAAAACATTTCATAGAACAGATAGACACCGCCGTGAAAAAATAACTTATTGATGCAAATGTCACGATGTAAAACTCTAACTAGATAAGAAACTTTATCTTATATTATTTATCCCTTCTAAATTATGTATAACCCATATTTTTCTACCCTCTCTTCTATATTATATATTATTTTATAATATTAATATTTCATTTTAATTTTTTAATATTTATAATAATATTTTACTATTATTATTCATTTCGATTTATACAAACTTTTATACATTGGAGCTCAACCATCACACTACCTTTTAGGTCAAGTAGAAATATTCAACTAGTGGCAATGAGAGCATTGGTTTACTTGCATGGAAGTTTAACAAGCCATTTATTTACATTTATAAACTTTTATTTCTCTCCGCTCTCGGTGGGGGAGAGGTAATTTACAACTCTGTTATCACATCATTATTAAAGTGTGTAGTTCAAAACATTAAATGTAAATAATTATATTATACTCATTGCTTCCAAAGTAATGAGGTACTTTACAACTCTGCTATGACAGCATTCAAACGTCATATAAACACAAATTAAATTAAGATTAAGAGTAATGAGGTACTTTACAACTCTGCTATGACATCATTCAAAAGTCATATAAACTTGTGGGTCAAAAATATTGAATGTAAACACAAATTAAATTAAGATTAAGAGTAGTTTAAGCGTTTAAGTTTTGTTTTGTAAAATATTATTTATTTAATTTTACTTAAAATTTAGTGAGAAATTATTGAATTTGTAAATTTGAAGGGTTAAATTTGTATAATCTAAATATTCACAAAAAACACAAAAAATACTACAACTTAAAATGGTTGAACAATGCCTAGATAATTAGTTTAAAATAAATTTATGTTAATGTTTAGTAAAATAAAATTATGTAAAAAGAGTAAATCCAATACACTTGTTGAATGATGACTAACTATGAAAATCAACATACTAAAATTTATTTATTTATTTAAATTTGATAAAAATTAAGTTATAACTTTATTTAATTAATTAAATTTGATAAAAATTAAATTATAATTTTATTTAAATAATAAAAAAAATATTAGATAATTAAAATCATAAAATATATATTAAAATAATTTTCTTTTTTTTAATTAAAAAAAAAAGACTTAAACGTATTTTTAATTAATTACAATTAACATAATATAACATACGAAAAGTCATACCTTCAAATTTTATCCCTAATTTTTAATAACTGCGTGTTTGACCAAAAGTCAAGCCTTCTTTTTATTTTATAACATGTTTGACCAAAAGTTAAGCCTTATATTTTATAACCACTTGTATTTAAATTAACTTAAAATACCAAAAGTCGTGCCTTCAAATTAAAATAAAATACCAAAAGTCATGCCTTCAAATCTTATCGCTTATTTTTTATAAAATACCCAAATCGTGCCTTCAAATCTTATCGCTTATATTAAAATATCTCAAAGCTTTTCCGTAGCAACAACGCACGATTGTACCTCTTTCCAAATATTAGAAAAATGCACAGATCAGGCTCGATGCTCATTGGAGCTAAAAAGCTAAATAGAAGACGTTGAATGTAAACTGTTTTCCTTATTTCATTGCAGATTTGGAGTATAAAAAGAGCATGGAAAGTGATTTTGTTAAAACTTTATTTTATATTGATTGGATGTTCGAATCTACAATCAAAGTAAGCTTAGGTAAATTTATAAACTTATTTTCATCAAAAGCTGTTTTGGTTATTTTCTAGATATTTTTTCTGTTTAATTTTGCTAGAAATCAGATGAAAAAGTATTGGATCTGTTAATTTGAAATGGTTGAATCTCTATAATCTAAGTATCCTAAAAGTTTTTCAACAAATTGAATCCATTATGCATTCATAAATGCAATTTAAACGACAAAAAATTGTGATGTAATCCAAGTTTTTGTCACCAAATATTTAATAAAAAAACAAAACATAAAACAATTTAACAACTCTCCATCAAAATACTTGAAAATATCAATATACTGATATTCGAGAATATTTCTTAGCTCGTTGAGCAAAGTCATCTACACACATCTCAGCGATGGACGTGCAAATGGTAGCACTTTTCGATGTCAAAGTGCCAAACTAATCCAGTCATCTAAAACTTTTTTTTCCAATAAATAATTTGAATCTGTAAAAATGTCTATCAAAATAATTGAAAATGTGAATCTAATGATTTTTTGCGATATTTCTGAGCTCGTCATGCACACTCTTGTATTCTTCTTAAAACATAACATCACATCTACAAGCATACTTTCCTCTCCTCCCCTCTCGGCTATAGACGTGCAAATGGAAGAATTTTCAATGGCAAACGCCAAACTATTCAAGTTGCCATATATATATATATATATATATATCTTCCCTTTGTATGTGTATGTATGTGTGAGAGAGATTTCTAGCTTATTGTTTTCAGACAATTGAATTTTGAGAATTTTGGATTTGTACAAAATGAATTGTCAATGATATGGAATAAGTACAATTACTTTGGGAAAGAGTGTAAGTCAAGCAAGTAAGTCAAAATAGAGAAAATTTGTATGGGTAGACAATTTTTACACATTTGAGTTTTACATGAACAACAAACATAGGGAAGGGAAAACAAACATGGGAGATAGAGCAAGACGGTTGGGTGAATTCTAGAGTGTGTTGGAGCATGTCAAAGTGATTTGGAGATCAATGTTGAAGAGCCACGTTGTTAAGCCTGAAGAGTGAGCTCTTATGTGAGTTGCATTGTATCAACAAGTGTTTTTTGTTGTTGTTGGTAGTTTTCCTTAAAGTGAGTTCCCTTGAGTTCCTAGTAGAGATATTCCTAATTACCTATGTCAAAGAGACGCCCAATGGATTGAGAGCAGTGAATGGGTACATTCCTTGGGTTGAGAAGGTCAGGAGGAAGAGAGTTGGAGGAAATTCAAGATAGATGTAGGAAAATACCAGTGGGTTGTGGGATATTGAGATATGAATGGACATTGAGAGACACTCTTTTCTTGTGGATTCCTAGACCAATTTTGGGGGTGAGTTGTTGTTGAGATTTGGAACAACAAGTCTATGGTTGGGTGGAACGTTCTTCCCAATCAATTGGTTGCACAACTATTTGAAAAAATTAAATCTTTTATATGTTTTCTTGAGTTTATTTATTAGTTTAATTGATGTGTGTTTTACTCTGTGCATGAGAATGAATTATATGTCGTTGTGGTGAAATTATTAGCTGCATTTACATTTTTAACTAGTATGGACAGTTGCATAAGCTTGATTGTCATGTTGTTCGTAAACTAGTGTTTCAATGCATTTGTTAATCGGTTTTAGTAGTAACGATAATGGATTATGGCGCGATGCCAAGAATTTTTGTGCACACTGGGACTTATTGTCACACGTAATACCAAGTCTATTGTGCATGCGTTATAAATAGTTGTCGCATGTAGTACAAAGGTTGTTGCATGTAGAGTTTGTCTCAGTGAGGAGGAAATATTCATGTTAACTAGCAAGATGTAGCTGCATTTAAATAATTGGTATTTGCGATGGTTAAATATGTGTATAATTCATAGCTGGTAAGCTACATGAATTTAGTTAACTCCAAATTTTTGAATTTATGTGTATTTTCCGCAAGTAATGTTCCTCGATTAGAATGGGGACATTATAGAATGGTATCAGAGATTTTTGGTTTAACATCGTACTTGAATGGGCCTGAGATCAGCTTGAAGTGGGTAAATTCATTATATCAACGGTTGAGTTTTGCCAAATTTTGGGAAAACAGTAAACTCTGAGTGAAAATTCTCAAACTTCTAAACAAATTCAAGTCAGAATTGCACTCAGAATAGTTGTTATGGAGGGGTCATTTTGACTTCCAAGTAACTGAATTTGTCTTAAATAGGCGAGTAGAGCATTTTCACAATGGTCACGATGGTCGCAAGATGGAAATATGGAAAATCAACTAAGCAAAGAAAGGACTTGTGTGCATTAAATATTGGAGTTGTGTGATGCATGGTATGTGCATTAAATATTCGTGTTGCACGGTGCAAAATTTTGGTGCACAATATGTGCATTAAATATTGGTGCTATGCGGTGCAAAATATTGGTGCGTGGTATAGAAATTTGGGTACACTGGATACTGTTGTGCAGTATAAAAAGTCGTGTGTACTAATATTGGTGTGCGATATATAAAGTTGCATGCACTAGACATTAGGGCGGGGTGTAAAAATTTGTGCATGTTGAATGTTGGTGTGTGGTATAAAAAGTTGCACATGCTAAATATTGGTGTGCAGTATAGAAATTCACATGCACTGGATATTGGTACATGGTATAAAATGTTGTGGATGTTGAATATTGGTGTGCGGTATAAAAAGTTGCATGTGTTGAATATTGGTGCACGATATAAAAGTTGTGTGCATTGGATACTATTGTGCGGTATAAAAAGTCACGCGCACTGGATATTGGTGCACGATATAAAAGTTGTGCGCACAAAATATTGATGCTTTGAGCATGTGTTAAATATTGATATTACGCATTGTGGATTTGGTGTGTGATGAAATTGGTGCATAATACAGAATTGATGTGCGCACAAGCTTCAAAAATGAATAAGAAAAGAAGGATACCACATAGAAAAAATTATCCTATAGTCTAAAAAAAATACTAAGAAAAGAAGGATACCACATTGGAAAAATTGTCCTATAGTCTCAAAACAAAAACCAAATTTGGAGCCAAAAATGTATTTTGGCCATAAATTGAGTAGATTAAGTCGGATTGATATCAAACTTTTAGGTTTTATCTATAGTGTCGAGGGATATAGAAGCTTTAGAGACAGCCACTGGCCAATTATGCCATTATTTTCTACAAAATGCAAATTACATGTTTTTAAAAATTAGGGTCAAACTTAGTGGAAAGAGCATAGTTATTATTGAAACTTGTATAGAGTGTTAGAAAAATAGACATGAAAACATTGTGCGAAGGGATTGGATACTTTCCAATTATTTTGGAGTGGAGGTGCCAAAATAGGGCAAAATCCACTATTCTCAACCACTTTTGGGGGATTTTGAGGACTTTTCAGAGGAAAAGGGTTCCAAGATGACAAATCTGGAAACAATTATTTCTCAAAATTTTGTATAATCATCAAGCCATATAACTTTTGTTTAGTGAAGTTTTCCCATAAGCACGTAGTTTGGGAGATAATCAGTTTGGCTAAAAATTCTAGTCTGAAAAAAGGGATGAAAAAGGAGAAAGTTGTCATTTCTAAATTGCTTTAGTTTTTGACCAGAGGATTAGATTAACAATTTGAGAGTTGTTATGAGTTCCTTGTCATTATTATTATTTATGTTTGATACAAAATTTTCTCTAGTGATTGATAAATTTACTTCTACAAGTAACAGAATACGGTGTCTAGGATTAATTGCACCATGATGAAAAGTGTCCAAAGGGGTGAATTAGTAATATTTAGATGAATATAAATTTCTACTCAAAGCTCATAATTGAGAAAGAAAGAAGTTTTTGGAAATATCTTGGAAAGGAGGATGCATATATAAACTTGGAAAATTGATCTAGGCAATTTACGTTGCATCCAACACAAAGGAAGATGATTGGTGGCATTAGAAAACAAAAAAAAAATCATGTGTTCATTTCCAGAATTGTGTGTACATATTTTTGTCTAATAGAAAATTGTTTGCATGCATATTTTTTTTCATAATTTAAAGGTACAGGTTTCTTGTATGAGAACCACATCCATGGAAGATGCTCAGTCATCCTACAATCATGAAGATGAATTCAGAGGCCTACATGTCAGCATGGGAAATGTTGATACAGAGTCTAATGGAAGAAGAGGTAGGAAAGAGCTTGTAGTTTTGATAAGTCTACAGAGAGAAGTGAATAACTATAGGGTTGATAATGAGAATGTTATGAAGGATTAGGAGGATATACTTCAAAGTTTGAATACACTGCAAAGGCAAGTCAATAAAGACTCTTGCATAAAGCAAGCAACTAGTGCTAGACAAGTGACAACATCCAAATCTCATAGAAAAAGGGATGAACATGGGAATGATAAGAAGGAAAGGAGTATGAGCAGGCGTTATCATTCGCCAGAGAAATCCCCAAGAAGAGATCATGACGGTTCATGGCCAGGGAGCAACCAAAGTGTGTCCTTAAGACTCATGTTAGGAGACAAAGGAGAAGGCATGAGGGAGACATCTTCCAAGGTAAACTCAAGAAAATCAAGCCACCAAATTTCAATGGTGAGCACACGAAGGGAGAAGAGGTAGAGGCCTCGATGTTGGAAATGAAGATATATTTCAATTGCATGATTATCCTTCCACCATAGAAACAAAAATTGCAACCTACCACTTGCGAGAAAAGGTAGCTATGTGGTGGGATCAACTTAAGAAAGAAAAACACATTGATGAAAGAAAATGTCTCATAAAGGTAGTTCAAAGGATATTTCTAGGAGAAATATTTGTCAGAGCATTACTATGAAAGGAAAATGAAATATTTATTTGAACTCAAGCCGAGAAACATGACAATTGATGAGTACGAGAAAAATTCTTTGAGTTGTTGAAGTATGTGGACTTCATAAAGGATGAGAAGGTCAAAATACAAAGGTTTATAAGTGGGTTACCCTCCTTCTACAATGACAAGGTATAATATGATAGCCCCAAAACTTTGGAGGATACCATAAGAAGAGAAAAGAATCTCTATGAGTAGAGCAGAGGGAGGCCAGTCTTCCAAAAATATTGGAATGGCAAGATGAAAGGAAAAAGGGATCAATATGAAAGGTTTTAAGCCACCATTTTTCAAGAATCAATCCCAAGAAAATCAATAAGGAAAGTCAACCCAAAATGAGCACAAAATAGCATACTCATTTGGGAAAAGACCAAGGAAGTAGTTTGTACAATGTTGGGGATGTGAGGGAAATCACTTATAGGGACTTCCCTTAAAAAGGTGAAAGAATGAGGATTTTCCACAACATTCAAGAGGCTGAAACGATTGAAGACATAAAAGGAAACATGTCAAGGATTTATGCATTCTTGGACAACGAGCAAGCAGAGTGTCAATCACCCATGATTGAAGTGGAAGGTATGATTGATAACTAGACCATAGAAATTTTAACTGATTCTGGAGCTATCCATAGTTACATAAAATATAACATTTTTGAAAGATTTCACTTGCAAAGAAGTAAGCATAAGAAATATTGTTTAGTTCAGTTAGCCACATGGGCTAAGAGAAAGATCAATGAGTTGGTTAAAGATTGTCTAATAGACATGAATGGAATCAAGAGAAAGGTAGATGTGAACATCATACCATTGGGTTCATATGACTACCTAATTGGCATGGATTGGTTGGAAAAACACCATGTTGTCCTAGACTATTACAACAAGACAATAACTTGTATTGGTGAGAGAGGGAAACAAAGAAAGATTCAAGGAATTTTGAGAGTTGTAGCTATTAGAGAAATTTCAACCAATCAGCTAAAAAAGAGTTTCAGGAAGGGATGTCATTTTTTTGCAACCCGTATGGAAAAGACAGCTAAATATAAAGTGACAAGTATTGAAGACCATCCACTATTGAATGATTACGAAGATGTTTTGGGGAAAATACCAGGATTTCCACCAAATATGGGCAATTGACTTCTCTATTGATTTAGTGCTAGGAGCTACCCTAGTGTCCAAGACACTTTATAGATTGGGCACACCATAATTGAAAGAGTTACAAATGCAACTTGAATAACTTTTGAAGAAGTGGTATATAATCCCAATTGTGTCACCTTGGGGAGCCCCAATTATTTTATTGAAGAAGAAAGATGGAAACTTAAGGTTGTGTATTGATTTCCTACAACTGAATAAGGTCACTATAAAGAACAAATATCCTTTGCCAAGGATTGATGATATTTTTTATCAACTGAAAGGTGCAAGGATATTTTCCAATATTGACTTGATATCAAGTTATCATCAAGTGAGGATAAGGGAAGAGATATCTGCAATACAATGTTCAGAACAAGGTATGGGCATTGTGAGTTTATGATAATTCCTTTTGAACTATCAAATGCCCTAGTTATTTTCATGTGCCTAATGAATGGAATGTTCAGGGAGTACTTGGACAAGTTTGTGATTGTTTTGTAATATTCCAGATACAAAATAGTATGCAGAACATAAATAATTAGCTAGAAATGGTAGTTAAACAACGATATAACCAGAACACCACCACAATAATACCAAAATAATACTAGAATAACACTAGAAACCTCCAACAGAGCAGAGCTCTATTACAATAATATCCAAGACAAAACTTCTTATACCCTCTACTCTTATTTATACTAAATCTATCTATCCAAAAGAACAATCTAGAGGAAGATCCTTCTAGAAGCGGAAGCTTCTATTAGGTCTTCTTATTCCTCCTTATTGCTAGGCCTTATTAATAATGACCTTTATTACATGGAAATATATTGTTCTACCCACTTGAAGGGTTAGGTAGGTTAGGTCCCTAACATGCCCTCCCCCTTAAAATCAACCTTGTCCTCGAGGCTTGAGATGAGGAAATTGCTATAGACTATTAGTTGGCTCCCAGGTGGAATCTACGGGAGTTGTATCTTTCCACTAAAATAACACTTCCTTGATGGTGCATTGACAAAGAAGACGCTCATGCTGGTCGAAAAATTCTTCTAGCTACAACTAGATGGATCCTTCTTCATCCAACTCAGGAAGGTTGGTTTGATTTTGGCACTTAGCTCAAATCACCTTCTTTAAGAAAGAGACATGGAAAACAATATGGAGCTTAGAAGAACTAGGAAAAGCTAATTGATAGGCCACCTATCCCACACACTTGAGAACTATATAAGGACCATAAAATTTGGGTGTCAGTTTCTTACAATGTTTGGCCTTGAGTGAATTTTGTTTATAAGGTTGCAGTCGAAGAAATACCTTGTCTCCTTCAACAAATTGATGTTTTGAGCGACCTTGATCGGCTTGTTGCTTCATGCGATTATGAGCCATGACCAAATTCTCTTTGAGGGTATGGTGAATAGCTTCTCGAACTATAATCGTTTGGTCAACCGCTTGAACCTTCGAGACACCTGGCATGTAAGAGAGAATGGAAGGTGGATTTGGTCCATATACTACTTCAAAAGGAATCATGAGAGTAGTTGTATGGTAAGAAGTGTTGTACCACCATTTAGCTAATGGTAACCATTGAGAGCATTGATTTTTCCTTTCATAGGCAAAACACCTCAAATAAGTCTCCAAATACTTGTTGACAAATTTAGTTTGACCATCAGTCTGGGGATTATAGGTGGTGTTGAGATGCAATTGGGTGCCCTGTAGCCTGAACATTTCTTGCCAAAAATTGCTGGTGAAAGTGGGGTATTGATTAGAAACAATATAATGAGGCATTCCATGAAGCTTGAAGATATGATCCATGAAAATTTGAGGCACAATGGATACAGTAAATGGATGTTGAAGAGCACATAAATGAGCATACTTGGAAAGACGATCAACTACCACCATGATGATTGACGTATTTCCTGATTTAGGTAATCCCAAAATGAAATCCATAGAGATGTCCCTCCAAATAGCAGGTGGAATCGGAAGTGGTTTAAGTGTGCCTAGGGCTTCGATTGTTTCTCCCTTGTTACGTTGAAAAACATCACATTCTGCCACAAAAGTGTGAACGTCCTTTTTCATACCATCCCAGAAAAAAGAACGTTTGACCCTGTCATAGGTTTTGGTAAACCCTGAGCTCCCAGCTATGGGAGTAGCATGAATCTTAGAAAGAACCGTGGATTTAAGTTGTGATTGTTTACTTAAATAAAAATGAACTTTGTAGCGAAGCTCATCATTGTGCCAAGAGTACCCTGGGGAAATTGGACAATTGTCTTGCAATTGTTGGATCAGATGCAAACTTTTAGGATCTTGTAGCCATTCTTGGTGAACAGCTTCGAGCCAATCTAGTACAATGAAGGATAGGGAGAAAAGGGGCCCTTCATCTTCATATTTTCGAGAAAGAGCATCATCAACCACATTTTCTTTGCCTTTCTTGTAAATGATCTCATAATCATATCCAAAGAGCTTAGTTACCATGATCTCATAATCATATCCAAAGAGCTTAGTTACCCATTTTTGTTGCTTTGGAGAGGAAGGTCATTGATCTAGAAAATACTTGAGGCTTTGATGATCTACCTTAATTTGGAAGCATTTCCCCAAGAGATAAGGGCGTCAAAGATCCACTACATGCAGAATAGCCAACATTTCCTTTTCATAGATTGATTGCCCCAAATGGCGTTCTGACAATTGTTTACTGGTAAAGCCCAAAGGTTTTCCCTCTTGCATAAGGAATGCTCCAATTCCTATCCTAAAGGCATCATATTCCATGACAAAGGTATTTGTGAAATCAGGAAGGGCCAAGACTGGAGTAGTGCACATAGCCTCCTTCAATGCTTGAAAGGTCATATCAGCTGTAGGAGTCCAAGTGAAAGAATTCTTTTTAAGTAGAGTAGTGAGAGGTGTCACAATCTTTTGATATTTCTGAACAAATTTGTGATAATAGCCTGTTAAACCCATAAAACCACATAATATTTTGATAGTCTTAGGGCGAGGCTAATCCTGCATTGCTTCAATATTCTTAGGATCCACCCAGACACTAGCCTTGCCAACAATATGAACCTAGTACTCAACTTCTGAGGTGCCAAAGGTACATTTAGAGTGTTTGAGGAAAATTTGATGCTGAGAGAGTAGATGAAGAACTTGATCCACATGGGAAATATGGGATTGCCAAGTTTTACTATAGATGAGAATATCATCAAAGAAAA
>CBVK0100043181.1:0-20042 GCA_900067695.1 Picea abies
GCTTATTATCTGAAATTATCTCTTTTTCAAGGTGTTGAGTACTTTTCTTGAGGTTTTTCTATGCTATATTGATGTTTGGTTCTTAACATGGTTCAAAGAGCTATCAGCAAATTCAGTGACAGGTATTGAGCAACTAGATGAGGTGTTCTTAAAACACTGGGGAGAAAGAAGAGATCTCTTATATTACATTTCTAAATTCGGAAACCTAAGAAGAGAAGATGGGGAGTCAGTCTTAGACTTCATCAAAAGATTCAATAGGATGTTCGGCAAGATCCCTGCAGAGATCAATCCAAGTGACGCATCAACAAAGATCACATTTTCTGCTGCTTTTGATCCAAATTTTTGTTTAATCCTTAGAGAAAGAAGATCAGACACACTTGCTTTAATGCAATATGTTTCTCTCGAAGTCGAATCAAATATTATGGCATCTCAGAAAATCAAAGGAAAAGTTGAGAGAAATAAGTTTTTTATTGAGCCCCCTTCTTCTTCTAATACCAAAATGGAAAAGATGGCCAAGATGTTGGACAACTTGACATCTGAAATGTCAAAATTGAAGATTCAGAGTCAGCAGCCAACAAGGATAAAATAGTCAAATTATTTTGTCCCTAGAAATCCCAATACTTTCCTTTACAGAAGAAACAATAAACAGGTCCAGATCCTTCAGAGAGACAAGAATGTAGCTGATGATCAAAGAATCAGACCCCCCATCCAAAATGCAATGCTAGAAGAGGAACAACAACTACCTCATGATGAAGTTCAAGAAGCAGATGACATAAATTGTTTTGGTGACGAAAATGATTCCTCCTTTTTGACACAAGTAGATTATGAAGAAGCCCAGATGGATCAGGAGATTCATGAGGCAAGTATTAAAGAATCTATCTATCAGATAGATGATCAACAAGTTTATAATTTAAGATCTAAAAATGTTGCTCCTAAACCATTGCTCGCTGCTCCTGTGAAGAAGAAAGAAGTTGCTGCCAAGCAGCTTGAGTGCTGCTCCTGTAAAGCAGACCCCCATTTCTGCAAAACAATAGCAAAAGCAATATCAGCCCCAATTCAAGGAGCAAGCTACCCTTAGAGCTCCTTCTAACGAGGTAAAAACTTCTGACAAATCATCATACTCTTTCAATTTTGAATCAAAAATTTAGAAAGTAAAAATACCTATGCCATTGACTGAACTTATGAAGAAGAACATTTTCAAGTCTGTTATCCTGAGGTCTCTTGAACCAAAGACCTCTTCATCTGCTGATTTTGTAAACTTACAAGATGAAAAGACAACAGTAACTATAGGACCTATGGTAGAAGATTGAGATGACGCTTGTCCACCTTTCTATATATATCTAAATGTTCATGATAAGATCCTTCACAATTACTTGCTTGATTTAGGAGCATCACATAATATTATGCCCAAAGCAGTGATGGATGAACTTGGGCTTGAGGTTACCAAACCGTATCATAATCTCTTCTCTTTTGACTCTAGGAAAGTCAAATGCCTTGGCCTCATAAAAGACCTTGTTATAAACCTTGCCCAATTGCCAATAAGAAGCATGGTAATGGATGTCATGGTTGCTGATATCCCACCCAAGTTTGGACTCCTCTTGTCACGTCCATGGAGAAAAAGATCTAGGGGTACCTTGCAGATGGATCTTTCATATGCTACGATCCCAATGTTTGGAGGATAGCTAAAGAGACTCTACAGAGAGAATCAACTTGCCTAGATCATCAGTGATGCAAACAATTATGTAAATCATCCTATTTATGCTATAGACACAGACTTTGGCTCATGTATTATTCAAATAGATGATTCTCAGCCAGCTCCTTTGCAGCTTGTAAAGCCCACTGAACAACAAACTGATGAAAAAGGTATTCCAATTTGGACCATGTATTTTGATGGTGCGAGTACCAAAGACTCAGCAGGTGTAGGTTTAATTTTGATTTCTCCTTTGAAGGAGGCTATACATTTGTCTTTTAAGCTTGATTTCAAAACTACTAACAATATAGTAGAGTATGAGGCCTTGCTATTGGGATTAAATTCAGCTAAGGAGATGGGAATTAAAGGATTAAAGGTGTTTGGAGATGCATATCTCATCATACAACAAGTAAACAGTACTTTCCAAGCAAAGCATGTCAGATTGAAAGCCTACAGGGATGAGGTATGGAAAATCAGAGATTCTTTTTTCATTTTTGGCATTTCTTATATACCCAGAGATATGAATAATCTTGCGGATTCCCTTGTTGTTTCAGCCAATTTGTTTATTCCTCCCATGCCTCTTAGGCTCAATTATGAAATCCAAGTCAAATATAGACCATCTTTGCCCGACAATATTAAATACTGGAAAGTTTTTGAAGATGATGATGAACTTAATAGATTTCTCCAGGTGGTAGATGAATTTTCTGATATGCATGTCGACCAGCAAAATCAAAATGTAGAGGAATCCCAAAAGCCTAAGCTAAAACAAAATTTGGGTCAGCATGATATTGTTCAACTGCCTAACAATTATATACTTCAGGGTTTGGTACCTCTTGAAAAGCTATTCGATCATAATGATTTCCCCTACAAGCCAGATAAGAAGGGAAAAGAGCCTGTTGTTCATGAGCACAACATAGGAAGCGAAAGCCAACCAAAATTCATAAATTTGTCCTCTGAATTGACTGTTGATTAGAAGTCCAAATATTGTAGCATTTTGAAATAATTCTCTGATGTTTTCTCTTGGAAATACAGTGATCTAAAAAATTATGACCCTGAGATCATTCAACATAAGATCCCACTTGAAAAAGACACCATCCCTTTCAAACAAAATCTCAAACCTATCAGTCCTCTTCTTTTGGCTATAATTGAAAGAGAAATAAAAAATCTTCTTGATGCTAAGATCATAATCCCTTTAAGATACTCTAAATGTATTACAAATCTAGAAATAAAAATGGTGAGGTCAGGTTATATGTGGACTTTAGAAACCTAAACAGATGCTCAAAGAAATATAACTATCCCCTACCTAAGATGGAACATTTGCTGCAAAGAATTTCAGGGGCTATTGTTATGTCCTTCCTAGATGGTTTTTCTAGCTACAACCAAATTTATGTCCATCCCGATGACCAAGAGAAGACTGCTTTTACTATTCCTTGGGGTACCTTCATGTATGCCAAAATGCCATTCGGATTAATGAATGTCGAGGCCACTTTTCAAAGGGCCATGGACATATCTTTCATGGGTGAGAAGGACAATTTTTTCCTCATCTATCTCGATGACATCACAGTTTATTCCAGCAGTCATGAAGAACATCTAAATCACTTAAAAAGAGTATTTCTGAAGTGCAGGAAGTTTAGGATTTCATTGAATCCCAAAAAATCCCATTTTTCTCTCAGAAAGGGCAAGCTCTTAGGCCACATTCTTTCAGCAAAAGGCATGAAAATTGATCTAGCTCGGGTGGAAGCAATTCAGAGGTTATCCTTACCAAGGTCGAAAAAGGATATACAATCGCTGCTTGGTAAGATTAATTTTGTTAGAAGATTTGTTCCAAATTTTGTCGAGCTAGTAGAACACATAACATGTATGTTGAAAAAGGGATCTGAGATAAAATGGATAGACAATGAAATGAATTCATTTCAGGATATCAAATAGGATATCATGGAATCCCCGACTCTAATCAATCCAGATTACAGCAAGAGTTTCTATATTTTCTCCTTCGCTTCTTATGACATGGTGGCAACAGTCTTGTTACAGAAAGATGATGACAGTATGGATCACCCAGTTTCCGTCTTTAGAAAAACACTTAGAGATGTTGAACTAAGGTATGATCCTATTGAAAAACAAGCCTATGCTCTCATAAAATATTTAAAAGATTTTAGAATTTATATCCTCCATGCAAAATTTATTGCATATATTCCTTCACCCTCTGTGAAGGATGTTTTGACTTAGCCTGATATTGATGGGAAAAGAGCTAAATGGATCACAAAGTTAATTGAGTTCGACATAGAAGTAAATCCCACTAAATTGGTAAAATGCCAAGGCCTTTCTAAGCTTTTAACAAAGGAAAACCATGAGCTGCTAGACATAAACTTCATAGGGGAAAATTCAACGAGTTTGCAGATGGAGGTGGCAAAAGAAGGACAACATAACAATCAACAAGTGGTGGAGAATTTGTCTTCTTGTGAGTGGTACTCAAGTATTATTCATTTTTTACAAAATCTAGAGGTCCCTCCTGAACTTAGCATGACTCAAGCCCGAGCCCTTAAGCTCAGAGCCATCAAATTTTGCATTTTCAATAATCTGTTATATTGGAAAGACCCTACTAGTTTACCACTCAGGTGTTTATACAAAGAAGAGTCAATGGAAGTTATACATCAATTTCATTCAAGTATTTGTAGAGGCCACCATTACTGGAAGACCACATTTCATAAAATCTTAAGGGCAGGGTACTATTGGCCTTTTCTTTTCTCAGATGTGTGTGCCTTCATCAAAGCTTGCGATAAATGTCAAAGATTCATAGGAAAACAACAACTAAAATCTTTTCCCCTAAGACCTATAGTAGTGAATGGCCCTTTTCGGCAGTGGGGTTTAGATTTTATAGGTGATATTAATCCTTTGTCTAGTGGCAAACATAAGTGGATCTTAGTAGCCACAAATTATTTTACAAAATGGATAGAGGAAGTTCCCACCAGGAATGCCACTCATCAGGTCGTCATGAAATATCTTTATGAAAACATCTTGAGCAGATTCGGTTGCCCCAAAAGGCTGGTAATAGATAATTCAACAGATTTCAAAGCTGATGCATTGGTTGATATGTGTGAATCAATGGGCATCCAATTGGTACAATCAACCCCCTACTACCCTCAAGGTAATGGCCTGGCTGAATCATCTAATAAGAGCTTAATCAGAATCATCAAAAAGATGTTAGAGGAGAACAAAAAGAATTGGGATTCTAAACTAAAATTTTCTCTGTGGGCAGACAGAGTAACTATCAAAAGATCCATAGGAACCTCTCCATTCAAATTGGTCTATGGAACTGATTCCATTTTTCCTATTCAGCTAGTTTTACCAGTGGCTAAATTTTTTCAGGAAGAGAAAACTAAGTCAAATGATATGGTAAGAAGAATGCTCGATTTGCTAGAACTACAGCAAGTCCGAGAATAGTTGGTGGAAAAATCAGAGGCTCATCAAAAGCGGATCAAGGATACTTTTGACAGGAAGGCAAAGGTAGATCATTTTCAGGTTGGTGACTGGGTTCTGAAATGGGACGCCCTCAGACAGGATAAAGGAAAACATAACAAGTTTGATTCTTTGTGGATCAACCCTTTCATGATAAATAATGTACAACACAACAACACATTCATTCTGCAAAGTCTGGGAGGTGAAGAAATGTTCAGTGGCCCAGTCAACGGGTGATTTCTGAAATTCTATTTTGTCTAAGGTTGTGAAGCCTGGTCATTGTAATTTTATTTTTAGTCTTTGCTTTTACAGAATAACTCCATGCCCAATGGAAACACTAGTAGATAGTTTTAAGTTTTCTTTTTTCAGGAAAGACATTGGTTCTGTGGTTCTTGAAACCTCATAGGGAGGCATTCATCCCCAATAGAAGCCAGTGCTATCTCCTCAAATAAATTGATGGGGATTTTTATTTTTAGGTGATAAAATGTGGTTCAAAAATTTATTTCTAAATTTCTTTAGGTATGTTAGGGAGTCTATTTTCTGTAAATAAACTTGGAAAAAACATTTGATTTGGTTTTGTCAAGAAAAAGAGAGAATCTCAGGTTTCGGTGGTTTAGGTGACCCTGACAAGCACTCATTAACCACCAAAAGACTTCGTTCTCGGTACTTAAGAGGTAAAAGCAAAATCCGAGTTAACCACCAAAAAGGTTTCTACATGGAAAAATAAAAGCCCGTGCTTTCACACGAGCTAGCTATTAGTTGGCGTAATCATGAAGACATAACTGCCGAAACTTGATCGATTTGGTGAGGTAGGATGTTATTATTACATCTTATTGGGATATTGATGCTCTGTTGTCCTTTTTAACCACCATTTGTCATTTCATATGACGGCTCGACATAACACATAATTTTATGAGTTTGATTCTCAGCTAACTGTATTGATTAGTCACATGGTTGATCATTACTTCAAGTCCCAAGGGGATAGGTTCATAATAACCCTATTTAATCACCTTTTCAAATCCGAAACTATGTGTAATCACGTGTTTTCATTAACCAAATCATACGCTAAAATCAATCGTCGTTGTTTCCAAGTGAAGCTCGAGTTCTGTTTCTGGTCATCAAGCCATCTGTCATCCAATTCAAAGAAAAACCTGAGTCATCAGGTAGTCTTTAGAATCTCTCACTGTTTCAATTCAATTATATCTCCTACCTAAATTTGAAATTCTTGGCTAATATCCAAATTTTACTGTTGATTAAAATCTGTTGAAGATTGGGTTTATGCAAATCAAACTATGAGTCATCCTGTTTTGTGTCTTTTACCTCGACATACACTCTTAGTTCATCCTAAAATTTAGGTGTTTGTTCCCCTAGCTCACAGATTTTTCCTAAATGGCAGGGACATGTCAACAAAATCATCGAATTCCAAAAGCTGGGCCAACCCTCAAGTCTGAGTTAGATGGAACATGGTATCTAGAGGAACACCCAGAGGTGGCCGACTTTTTCAAGCAAATTGGCGTATTTTCCTATTGTGAAAAACTTGCAGACTTTCACCAACATCTTTTTGAAGCATTTTCCTTATCATATGATGGAAGGACAACTACTATTGGCAAGGAGGAATTTGTAGTTGATGAGGCAGCCATTACAGAGGTTACTAGCCTCCCAAGAATAGGGGAATGTTGGTTGAAGACCATTGTTCCTGCAAACATTGAGTTCAGATCCTACTTACAGCCTTAGCATAAGGATCTCATATGGAAGAAAGACATACCAATGTTGTTTCTTGAGCCTAAATGGCAAGTCATTTTGAAGGCAATCTTTGCATACATCCCCTGTGAAGGCAGGTACAACAGGGTTATGTTTTACCACTTCAAGCTATTGAAACATTTCATAGGTATGTCCCCCATCAATATGCCTTTCTACCTGCACAAAGCTCTCACAAAAATGGCCAGACAAGTCAAGGCGAAGCCTACCAAAGTGCCCAGCAGGTTGTCACACCAAGGGCTGATTACACTCATTGTTAAAGAGTCCTTGAAGAAGAAACAAGTGGACTAGAATTACTTCCTATTTTGGAATGATTTCCAAACTAGTTTTCAACAGGATGAAAAGGGAAAGAAGTCTGCTGCTAAGAAGTCCATCACCCCTAAGAGAAGTCGGAGAAAAAGGAACGCTATCTCACCTCCAAGAGAGCTGATAGAATCATCCTCTGCTAAAAGAAAAAGAACCAAAATGAAATTATAGTTTGGTAAAGAGGGTGAGTAGACCAAGGACCTTGTTGAAGGAGATAACCCTTTGAACTTACCATACAGTGACTCAGAGCCAGAGTAGGGGTTAGCAGAGACACAGGGTGGCGAACAGGCTGAGCAACTTGTAGAAGATTATCCCAACTTTCCCTCACCAACTCCTCCAGATGAACATAGTCAACCATTAGCAAAAGCTTCTTCAAGCAAGCCTAAAGCATCAAAGACTCAAAAAATCAATAAACTTTTGAAACATATCTATGAGATGGAATTTTTAGAAAGAGTCATTAAAAAGGAAAATACAGAGTTGACTGAAAGAAATGCAGAACTTTATAGCATGAACCAAAGTCTCAAGGAAAAGTATGATAAAATCAAGGACATGAACAGGGTGTTGATAAGAGAGAACATGAAGTTGTACAGGAAGCTTAGACTTCTGAGGCTAAAGTTAAAATAATCTCAACCTCCAACACAGGATAAAACATGTTTGGAAACTCTAGCCGAGTTAGCTACAACAATGGTGGATATACCATAGTCTTCCAAATAGCAAATTAAAACTCCCAGATCTGTATGAGGAAGAGTTGCATCATCAAAGAGGCCTTGAACACTCAACAAAGTATCAAGGTAATAAATTTTTGTAATTTTGAAGTTTTGGACAAAGCTAAGTTTTCGGTGGTTTAGGCGAACAAGACAATTGTTCATTAACCACCGAAAGTAGAGCTTTCAGTAGTTAATACACCCAAAATTCCTCTGTGTTAACCACTGAAACCTGTCACAGGCTAGAGAAAGCTAAATTTTGCACAGATCGAGGTTTTACTAATCCGAATCATTTGAAAACACTTGAAATGGATAGATGTTGAATTATAGAGTCATATTCACGATCCATTTTTGGTGTATAAAGATTAGAAAAGGTATCCAAGTTGGTTTTGGTACCTATTTTGATGGCAACAAACTAAGATTTTTGCACAACTCAGCAAATTCGAATTCTATCTCTTGGAAGAGTCATCAATCAACCTTGGAAGGCTATTCTGCACTGCACAAGGACTCTACAAGAACTGAAGACCATGAAATGTGGAATTGACCTCATTTTGAGGATCATTCCTTATCTTTTGCAACTGAATTTTGACTTTCAATCTTTAGCATATCTGATCCATTCTTTTAGGATCTCAAAACTGTATTGTAAATTTAGAAAGTTGAAGACAGAAGATGAACTAAGGGTTTGATTTTGAGTTCTATATTCTACTGTTTTTGTATGAAATACATTTTCTTTAATGTATCAAGCCTGCAAGCTTCTTTCATTTGTTATTTTCAGATCCTCCTTCATCTTTGTCTATGCATATGAGTTGAATTCGTTCTTTTATCTCAGTTTAATGGTCCTATGGTAACTGTCATCTTAATCTTGACTGTTAAGAAAGAATCATAAGCATCTTTGGCTAGTTTGTTGACCCATCATATATATGGTTTATGTATGTTTTGTTTAACCGATTGGTTTTCTTATCCATCTGTTATACAAACCTATCTGATAAATATCTCTTGAAGGCATTGTGTTGCATGAATATAGTTAGACCGTCTTGAAGATACAATCTAGATATTAGGATATTCATCTTGATCCAAACCCACACTTATTATTGAGAAAATAGTTTCCAAAAATATTAAGTTACCAGGCATCTCTGACTTACAGCCTAGGAGAGTTTCCTGGAGTGATAACAATACTAAACAATCACCCAAGTAGAACGTTGCTCCACTGGTGCTTCATCGGTCATCAATACAAACTTCCCAATTTGCATCTGTGTACGAAATAAGAGATAGATAATTTCCTTTTGGATACCATAATCCAAACTCTTTTGTTCCTTTGAGATATCTGAAAATCCTCTACACTGCTAACACATGTGATTCCTTTGGTGCTGCTTGAAATCGTTCCACCTCTCCAACTGTCTGCATTACATCTGGTCTAGATGTTGTCACATATAGTAGGCTACCAATCATTGACCTACATTTCCTTTGATATGTAGACTTTGAATCATCATCTTTGCTTAACTTGCAATTGTTTTTCATGGGAGTAATAACTGGTTTGAATTCTTCCATTCTGAAGCTCTTTAGCATTTCTCTGATATAATTGGTTTGAGAAATAAAAATTCATTGGTTACTTTGATGTATCTGAAGTCTCAGAAAGAAGGATAGTTCTCCAAGTAATGACATTTCAAATTCATTCTGCATATCCTTTGCAAATTTCTGTCTTAACCTGTCATTATAATTACCAAAAATAATATCATCAACATAAACTTCAATTAATAAAATATTATCTTGACTTACCTTGATGTAGAGGTTGTTGTCTGCACTTCCTTTTCTGAACCCTGTCTATTGTAGATATTTATCCAATCTAGAGTACCATGCTCTAGGAGCCTGTTTTATACCATACAAGGCCTTCTTTAATTTACACACATAATCTGCATTCTCTGACAACTGAAATCCTTCTAGTTGTTCAATTTAGACTTTTTTTTCAAGTTCCCCATTCAAAAGAGATGATTTTATGCCCATCTAATACACTTTAATATTTTTGGAGCATGCATAAGCTAAAATCAATCCGATTGCTTCTATTCTGGAAACTGGGGAAAATGTCTCTTCAAAGTTGATCCCTTCAACCTGTGCATATCCTTTACATACCAATCTAGCTTTGTTCCTTATAAACTATACATATTGATTCAATTTATTCTTGTATACCCACTTTGTTCCAATCACATTCTTATCCTTTAGTCTTGGAACCAATTCCCAAGTGTATTTTTTCTATATTTGATTCAATTCTTCATCCATGGCCTTGTTCTAAAATTCATCCTTGCTAGCCTCTTCAAAATAGGTTGGTTCAATCATAGATGTGAGTGCTAGGTGTGTTTGTTCTGGTGAACAAATTATTCTTCTAGTCTCAAATCCTGCATCTTTGTTTCTGATAATCTGATCTGAAGGATGATTTTTATGTACTTGTCTGCTAGGGGTTTTTGGAGTTACTTATTGAACTTTCTCTTATGTTTCTATCATATCCTCTTCGTCTTCCCCTTATTTTTCATATTTTGTTTCTTCTTCATAAAGTTTTTCTATTGATTCATTTTCTTCTTCCTTTAATTCGTGTCTACTTGTTTCATCAGTTCTTACGTTGATGCTTTCCACTACTTTGTTCAATCTCATGTTGTAACACTTGTATGATTTTCTTGTACTTGATTAACCAACAATTAGTCCTTTTTCCACACGAGAGTCAAACTTTCCCATTCTTCCATCTTATCTTTTGATGTAGCATTTGCTTCCAAAAGATATGAAGTGTTTTACATTTGTTGGTCTTCCTTTCCATAGCTTGTAAGGGGTTTTGTCAGTGTTGTTTATGAGCATTACTTTGTTTTGAATGTGAATTGTTGTATGCAATGTCTGTGTCCAAAAAATATCTGTCAATTTTGAATCCATTAGCATTGTTCGATCCATTTCATGTATTGTCTTGTAACAACTCCATTTTGTTGAGGTGTCCTAGCAATGGAGAATTGTCTTTTTATTCCATGACTGCTGCAATAGTCCATAAATTCCTCTGAAGTGAACTCTCCTCCATTATCAGATCTCAAACATTTGATTTTTGAATCCATTTCATTTTCAACCATTTCCTTGTAGATCTTGAAGTTTTAAAAGCTTATGACTTGTTCTTGAGAAATCAAATTGAGGTCATTCTTGTATAATCATCAACTAATAACATAAATTATTTTTCACCTTTTAAGTCCTTTGTTGTAGTTGGTCCAACTAGATCAATATGCACAGTCTCCAGTGGTCTTGTTGTTGAATATTCCTTTGATTTGAACATGGTCTTTGTTTGATTTCCTTGTTGACAATGCTTGCATAAAGTGTTGGTTGGTTTCGTGAACTGGATCATTTCTCTGACTGCTTATCTTTTGTTGACTTTGACAAGGTTATCAAAATGTATGTGACCCATTATTTTTTGCCATAGCCAACTTTCATATTCCTTTCCTAGACAACACTTCTCATTTACAATTTCACTTAACACATATATGTTGCTTGAAGCTCTCACATTTGTAACAATCAATTTTCTTGAACCTTCTTTTCTTATATTGCACTTTTGTGAATTGAAAGTAACTTTATGACCTTGGTCACACATTTGACTCACAATTAGAAGATTATGTTTCATATCTTCTACTAGTAAAACATTTTCTGCCTTTGTATTCTTGTTCCCAATTCTAACTGTGCATTTTCCAATGATTTTGGATGAATCATCATTTTCGAAGGATCCCGATCCATCTCTTTCCTTTCGTAATGTAAGAAACGGGTATCTATCACCTATCATGTGTTTTGAACACCCACTCTCAACATACCAACCATGTTTTTTATGCTTATCTTTTAAAGAGAGTGTGCATTCTTCATTGCTATATTGATCTTGCTTTCTTATCCATGTCATTTTCTGAGGTTCATGTCTGTGACTGTTTTTATTCTATTGTGGTTCTCTAGGAGGGACTGTCATTCTGCAATCTTTGGCCATGTGTCCAAAATTGTTACATTTGTAACATTCCATTTCAGTGCTCAAATATTCAAACTTATTGTAACTTCTTCTCTGTGTTTCATTAGGCATTCTTCGATAACCCCTTTGTGTATGACTTTCAAAGTTGTTTTTGTTCTTTTTGTTAGCTCTACAATTCACAACTCTATGTCCAAAATTATTACATGCATAACATAAACCAAAAAAGATAGTTTGATACCTGAGAGTTGAATATCTTATGAAAGGAGGTACTCTTGTTGGCCCTTGACCAATTTTTGGGAGATCCTCGATCAAGTTTGACCTATTTTGGGACTTCAACAGCCTGTCAAAGATAGAGCGCAAGATGAAGCAGAGATCGTGGGATATTGACCCCTTTTTGGGTCCTTTTTGGTATTTGGGAATATGTAACGGGAATGGGATGTTGGCCATTGGTTTACCCATGTTTAGGCCTATTTTGTATGTATAAATAGAAGGGTAGGCAATGTAAGAAGTAGTGTGCAAGAGTTGTGCAAGTTGGCTAAGTGCTAAGAGTTGGATCTGTGTGATCAAGAATTATAAGGCTTCGTGCATACTGTGTGAGACTTGCAGAGATAAGTGCAAGTCATTGAAAGGGACTGTGAAGGGCTTTGTGTTGCAACGTAAGGAAGGAGGATCTAGTGAGCTATACATATCTCCTGTCCTATGCGGAGTAGGGTTTTTGTGGCTCTGTGCATGTAGATGATTGATTGAAGCTAATAAAGAAGAAGAGTTTGTGGATGTAGCCCCAGGGTGGGGGTGAACCACGTAAATACTGTGTTATTCTGCTATGTGCGATGTTTTGATGCATTTATGTGTTATTTGATAATTGCTTGATAGAGATAGATAGATAGATCTATTTATGCTTTATGCTTATGATGAATCTGGATGTTAGATATGATATAGGTGAATGTGCTTAGTGCTTGAATCTACCAGATCTGATCCATTTCTTTATGCTAAGTGATTAAATACATTAGATCAGGGTGAATGTTGCGATGCTCTTTTTTCTCTGTGGAGTAGATTTTGGTTAACTAAGAATGAACTTGCGGTGCTAAGTGATCTATTAAGTATTGTAATCACAGATCTGTGTCCCAGCTAAGGTTGCATACACCTAATTCATGCAACCACCTCTAACTCTACCTCGGGTCAGACTTCATCTGCTTTGCAGGTGTTGTCGAAAGGGCCGGTAGTTAGGGTTTTGTTGGTGCGCTGTTGTAGAGTTGAACCCCGGGTATGCCCTTGTGCCAATAAATGGTTCCATTTTCAGGACCTAAAATTGTGATTGCTGGGAACTGAGGAAGAAGAAGATTTGTGCAAAGATCCGACCTGAAATTGTGAAATCTCTGTGTGTAGATCTGTTTCTCTACTGCGTAGTACTCTACTTAGTTTGAAAAGCCCTATGATAAGGAAAAGAAGTCTGATCTGAAGAAAAGAGGTAAGATCTTAAAGCTTCATGCCCCGAGAAAGGTAAAAGTGAGAATTTTTTATTAAAAAAAAAGGTAATATATGAAAGCTCTGTGCTCTGATAAAGGTAAGAATATTGAAAAGTTCTAGATCTGAAAACTGTGTGCTTTGTAGAAGTAAGATAAGTGAAAATTTTTGTTTCAATGATATGGATCTAGGTATGTTTGATAGATTCTATCCTAGCTTGAAAACTAGGGTATTAATAGATGAAAGAAGATTTGATATGAATAAATCTAATAAGAATAGTGAAAAATATGTTATACCTATGCATAGAAAGAATGTTTGGACTAATAAGTGTATGCAGAAACCTAGAAAGAATTTTTTGCAGGTTAGCTGCCATGATCCTAGCACACAGTACAAGAAAGGTTGGGGATCATTTAAAATAAAGAGAGAATTAACCCTCTATTACAGTTGTAGAAGACCGAGACATCTTGCTAAGGAATACCCTGGGAGAAGACCTAGTTTTCTTTGTTGCAAAGATATGAACCATGAAGTATTGGATTGTCCTAGAATGATTGCTAATCTTGAAGAAATGAACATGAGACAAGAAAACCCTAAGGAAGATCTAGAAATGGAAGAACCCCCAAAAGAATCAAAGAAAGTATTGCAACAGATGAAATAAACCCTAAATGACCACTGACATGTCAGATTATCAGAAATATTCAAAGAAAAAGATTGCCTTGAAGTAAGAATAAGAGACTTTGACATTGACTATGTTCTAGATGAGGAAACATAGGTGAATATCATGACAGAGAGAACTTGGGAAGCTATAGGGAGGCCTGCTATGATTCCTTTCTTAGGAGGAATACGACTATTCAAAGGAAAGTTGATAAACCTATGTGGAAAGATCATCCAGATACCTATTAATGCCAATGGAACTTCAACAGAGGAAGATTTTGAGATTATTAAATTTATTGAGAACAATGCCCCATTTACCATGCTACTAGGAACACCTTGGATTGAAAGAGATCAGGCTAGAAGGAAAGAAGAAGAACAAGTTTTAGAGAAGAAGAAGCAAGAGTTAAAAGAATTTATGAATCAAAGGATCGCACACTTGATTGAAGAATAGAAGAACCGATCGAAGCTATTTAGCACTGGAGACCCAGATGTCAAAGTTGCAAGAACAATGGAATACCCATAGAAGATTGAAGTACCTATTCCAGATAAAGAAGAAGGATCACCCTTGAATCTTAGGAAAGAATCCCAGCAATGTGAAGTACCTATGCCAAAAGAAGATACGAATCAAAATGGAAAAAGGCCTACCAAAATGAAGCTCACTGGGAAGAAGGATAGAAATCTAAGTAAGAAGAGAGATAAGATCAAAAGTTGTAGAAGGTTCCAGAGGAAACCCCGTAGAAAGGAAATTTGCAAAATTGGAGCTTTGCCAGGATATCAAAATAGTGACACATGGCACATTTCCATGACGAAGAAATATAGTAGTTGGGGACATTATAACCATTAGACCAACGCTCCGAATAGGTAGAAAGACATTTATGTACAAACATCTTGCCATCCGACCATTGGGACCACGCCATAACAGACATAGCATAGTTAATGAAGGCTTCATACCCGTTGCAAGTGACCCATTGCCGAGTTACCTATTTATCCCATCGTGCCATGCACCAAGAACACTTTTTCCAACTAAGAATTTGAGCCCACAGACTAAGTTGATTTTGCACAGTGATCATCGCGCTCTTGATTTTTGTCCCATTACTGTGTCTAAGTTACCTTTCGAACCCGAGATTTTTAACCCTGAGTGTGTATGTTAGACGAGTTGAGCACTGCCGAGAAAATTTTTGAAGAAGTTTTGATCAACCTCATGATTGAGAGAGTCATGTAGATGTCTACAAGTGTACAAGAATCATCGATGAGAGGACTTCCAGCCTATCTATCTACTTCTCGCGGAGCCAGACCATCCCGACCATCTGATGAAAAGCAAACCAAGCACGGGGATGATCTAGCGAATGACAAATTCATCCTGAGTATATTACCTGCCTATATTCTACCTCTAAGCGGCATAGTAAATCGAGACAGTGTACCCTGGGATTTCAAATACACCTTGGTTACGGCGTACCTCCCAAAGGGGATATGTGTAGTTCACACATACCAAGATAAAATTGCAGCGTTGAAGTTTAGTAACTTCAACCTTAGAGACCACAAAGTCTATAACATGCTTGCCTTGTAGAAGTACCTGACCAAAACTAAGGGGAAGAATTTGAGGATAATCCCCTAGTCATGGATTATGAACCTCACGCAGTCCACCCTATTGAGCGTCATGAATATTCCTCACTTCAGACAACACCAAGAGGTGAATGCATGTGTCAAGATGCTACTGTCTTGTTACCATGGAGGATATTTGTGGCTAAACCGTCGTATAACAGTTGATCCAACATTGATCAATTGGATCATGGGCTTGAGTATGCAAGGACCCGACCCACAAGAGTTTTACTCAAGAAAATCCATGGATCACACTCTAGCATAGAAGATCAAAGACACGTATGGAGATATTGAGAAGGGCACGCGAGGCTACAAGGTAGCTTCTATCCAGAGTGGCATAGTGTGCCTTGCTTGTCAATTAATTGCAGAGAAGTCAGTACTAAAGAACCACCCTATCCAAGTTACTGGTTTTTTGGTCGACCTCACAGGGAAGTGCGCAGAGGGACTTTAGATGAACTGGGTGAAATACCTGCTGAACTAGTTGGAAATCGACTACAGAGAAGCACAAGATCAAGGATATGAATTTCATTTCAGTTGGATCTTGATACTTATAGATTTTATTGCCTAGGAGATGCTGGAAGGTACGGCCTTCCCAGACATCGAGCCTTTTGAAGCACTGGCCACGAAGTTCAGTATAATGTGGTACTCAAGAGACATGAATAAACACTGGCAGTCAAATGTTGTTTTTCATACCTACTACAATCATCTAAAGGTATCCATACAGTTTGAGCCTCGCATGACTCCGAACACTATACACCGGTTCATGCCTCTGATGAAGTTCAATGTAGATCGACATTTTACTAACATCACAACGTGCACTGACAAACACAAGCAACAACTTCATTCCTACTACAAGATGATGGAGGAGGACTTGGAGGGGATCACCAAGGACTGGTCGATGGACCTCCTTGTTCCAGCATACCGTGCAGAGATATCAGACATCGATATCCCAAAAACTGCACAAGATACACCCGGACCTAACGGGGAAAAGAAAACTGAAGAGGTCCAAGAATTAGACAGTGCATCCATGAAGAATGCCTCCATCTCACCAGAGCAAGGAGGTGATGGCGAAGAGTTAGGTGACAAAGAATTCAAACATAATCAAGGAGACAAGGTTGATCCCCTGAAGAAGAGGAAAGGTTCACCTCTGAAACCTTCCTCCTGGAAGAAAGCGAAGGCCACCATGACCAAGATGTAGACCATCCTCACCTCAAATGACTTTTACTTCCTCATAGCAGCCCTAGAAGATGCTTCGCTAGAAATAAAAGAGAAACAAGATTCAAAGCAAGAGGAGATGTATGATCGAATTGAGAATCAACTTCGAGGGGTATAGTAGGCCCTACAGTCCAACCGCACAGTCTCCACTATGTCGGGAGAGCCAAAATTGGGAGATGAGCTAGCTCAGCTCCACCACTTAGCTGATACAGTCGAAGCTCTCCTTCAATGAGCATAGGAAGAAAAACAACAAGCCACCTAGGCTTTGACACAGGTATAAGGAGTACTATTCAAGAAACGCAGTTCTACAGAACAAGAAAATATTTCTCTCCAAGTGAAGTTTGATGAAGAAAAATCACAACTACAACAAGAAAAGGAATAGTTGCTCATGGAGAAAATCGAAGTAAAAGAAGTGGTCAACAGAGCACTTCTCTCTATGACAGTCATAGAAATCAAGGCAGAAGACCAAGTTACATAGTAGGTGAACTAGCTCATAGAAGCCATCCAAAAGCTATATCAATGCATAGTATATTTGGAGATACGCAATGTACTTGAGACCCCATAATATGGAAGAGACCAAAGGGAAGAAACTACCCAAAGCGCAGTTGAAAGGGTAAAGGATCTTACCCTAGAATGCAAGAAGCTTACCGATCACAGTGCCCAAACCTATGAACAACTCACAGGGAAACCATAATTGAAGGAACTGGAGTCACAACTCCAAGAGGTGAAGTATCAAGATGAAAAGATGCAGGCGTAGCTGAAGTCCTTGTCAGCCATGGAAAGAATGAAGTGCTCCCAAGAAAAACGCACTGCACAAAAATAAATCCATGCTATCCAGAGAAGAGTTATGGAGGTAACTAAGAAGCTCCAACATGTGCAAGATAAGGCCTATCAATTTTTTATAGAAGTAGAAGGCCAAGGAGAAAAACTAGAGTAGGTTGTCACTACAGCTGAACAACATCTAGAGGGACCTATTAATGATGTAGTCATCCAAGAGTTCATTGAACAAGAGGCCATAGCACAACAGTAAGTCAAATCAGATCGAGCCAAGCTCGAGGCATTCGAAGCAGAGCTAGTCATACCAGAGTGACTCAAGACGAGTCACAGGTGAGTGTTGGGGGCCTGTTGGCCCTTGACCAAGTTTTGGGAGATCCTTGGTCAATTTTGACCTATTGTGGGAAATCGATAGCCTGTCGAAGATAGAGCGCAAGAGGAAGTAGAGATAGTGGGATCTCGACCCCTTTTTGGGTCCTTTTTTGGGATTTGGGAATATGTAACGGGAATGGGATGTTGGCCCATGGGTTTACCCATGTTTAGGCCTATTTTGTATGTATAAATAGAAGGCTAGGAAATATAAGAAGTAGTGCACAAGAGTTGTGCAAGTTGTCTAAGTGCTAAGAGTTGGATCTATGTGATCAAGAATTGTAAGGCTTCGTGCATACTGTGTGAGACTTGCAGAGATAAGTGCAAGTCATTGTAAGGGACTGTGAAGGTCTTTGTGTTGTAACACAAGGAAAGAGGACCTAGCGAGCTGTGCATATTTCCTGTCCTATGCAGAGTAGGGTTTTTGTGGCTCTATGCATGTAGATGACTGATTGAAGATAATAAAGAAGAAGAGTTAGTGGGCGTAGCCCCAGGGTGGGGATGAACCATGTAAATACTGTGTTATTTTTCTCTGTGTGATGTTTTGATGCATTTATGTGTTATTTTCTAAGTTCTTGATAGAGATAGATAGATAGATATGTTTATTCTTTCTACTTATGATGAATCTAGATGTTAGATCTGATATAAGTGAATGTGCTTAGTGCTTGAATCTTCCATATCTGATCCATTTCTTTATGCTAAGTGCTTAAACACATTAGATCAGGGTGAATGCTACGATGCTATGTTTTCTCTGTGAAGTAGATATTGGTTAACTAATAACAAACTGACGGTGCTAAGTGATCTATTAAGTACTATAATCACAAATCTGTGTCCCAGCTAAAGTCGTATACACCTGATTCCTACAACCACCCCTGCCTCTACCTCGGGTGAGACTTCATCTGCTTCGTAGGTGTTGTCGAAAGGGACGGTAGTCAGGGTTTTGTTGGTGCATTGTTGTAGAGTTGAACCCTGGGTCTACCCCTGTTCCAACAATTCTTATGAATTCTTCTTCATCCTGAGGCCTATGTGTCAGTTGTTGATTCTGAAATATGAATCTTCTCGGTGGAGGAGTGTTCCTGTAATCTTCCTTGTAGATCTTCCTATCCACCTTGATTGTTTCTGCAAAGATATTTGTATATGTTTCTTGCTCTGTTGTTTTAGAGCTTG
This sequence comes from Picea abies, assembly GCA_900067695.1. Classification (NCBI taxonomy): domain Eukaryota; kingdom Viridiplantae; phylum Streptophyta; class Pinopsida; order Pinales; family Pinaceae; genus Picea; species Picea abies. The sequence goes on from CBVK0100043181.1 coordinate 19,121, forward strand.
ATCCTTTTTCTGTCTGATTGTATCCAAGTCTGGAATTGTCATGATGAGAGTTTTGATTGCTAATAATGTCATCCAAAACTTTTGAGTTGTTCTGCATATTTTTCTTTTGAAGATCCTTTCTTAATGTGAAAATCTTTGCTTCCAAATTTCCAATGATCTTGTCCTTCTCTTCTAGTTGTTCTTTAATTGCTTCTTCAATTATTTTATCTTCTTCTATTTGAACCTTCAAATTTGTGATCATTTNTTTATCTTCTTCTATTTGAACCTTCAAATTTGTGATCATTTGTTCTAGTTTTTGAGTGTCTTCTTTCTTGTCTAGTTTTGCTTGTAGTTTCTTGTTTTTCTTCTTTGCTCTTCTGATAACTTCTATGGAACACATTAATTCCTCTCGGTAGTCAACTTCCACCTCTTCAATTTCTTCTTCGACTTCCTCATATTCTTCTTCGGCTTCTTCATATTCTTCTTCAAAGTCTTTTTTATCAGAGTCTTCTACTTCCATGAATATAACTCTTTTTGTCTCACTGCCACTGACTACATCTTCATCTGATGATGAGATGTCTTCTTTGGTGCATAAGTTTTTTTTGAAAACTTTCTTTGTGGTTCTTTTTCCTTTATATGTTTGTTTTACTTTTGAGTAACCTTCATCATTTATATTTTTCTTATAAGGAAATTTGTTAGAAAAATGACCAATACCATCACAATTAAAACAAACTAAAGGAAGCTTATCTCTATACCTTCCATCGGTTCCCTTGTTCATTCTTTTGAAAAAGTTGGCCACTTCTTCATAATCTTCTGAGATGTTACTGTCGCTGCTATGTTCCTCTTTTTTCCTTCCCTTTTTCTTTGAATTTTTGGATGCTTCTTTTATATTTGGATTTTCCTATTCAGTTTCTTGGACATGCCTATCACACTTAGAGGGGGG